>JAFLJL010014479.1:22130-24630 GCA_018398815.1 Conus ventricosus | reverse complement strand
CTGTCATGGCCGTATACAAGTCAGTGGTATCTTGTGTAACAGTTGATGACAAACTAACAGATCTTTTTGATTGTCCAGTCGGTCTATGGCAAGGTTGTATATTAAGCCCAGTTCTCTTTTCTATATTTATAAACGAAATTGCAGCATCCACGAATAAGAATGGTGTGCATGGGATTCAGTTGCTACCCGAGATTGTTGAACTGTTTCTTCTTCTTTTCGCTGATGATATTGTCCTCTTGTCCGACACTGCCAGGGGTCTTCAGAATCAGATTGATATCCTTAACGATGCTTGCAAAAGTTTGTTTCTAAATATAAATGAAGGCAAAACTAAAGTGATGGTTTTTCGAAAGGGTGGTTTTTTGGGTAGATACGAAAAGTGGAACTTGGGAGACACTGAATTGGAGGTAGTCAATGAATACAATTACTTGGGATTTGTTTTTACAACAAAAATGAGTCTGAACAAGGGAGTTGAGGCTCTTGCAGTGAAGGGCAGGATGGCTTGTGTCGAATGCATCAAATGTATCTGTAAATTGAATGACATCTCGAAGACTTGTTTTTTCAAGATTTTTGATGCTCAGGTTCAGCCTGTATTGATGCATGCATCTGAAATGTAGGGGCTACATAGGCTAAATAGCATTGAAAAGGTCCATACTGTAGCCTGCAGACGTTTTCTTAGGGTTCCTGTAAAAGCACCCAATAAATTTGTGTACGGTGAAACTGGCAGGCATCCATTGTACATCAATAGTGCTGTTAGATGTGTCAAGTATTGGCTACAGCTCTTAAAGATGGATTTATCCAGAATACCTCGCCAAGCGTATTTCATGCTCGTTAATATGGACGAAAAGGGTAAAGTATGCTGGGCATCAATGATAAAAAATACATTGTTTAATTTGGGATTTGGCTATGCATGGTTAAACCAAGGAGTGGAACATGAAATTTCTTTCATTTCAATGTTTAAACAAAGGCTGGTAGATAATTACATGCAAAACTGGAACAGCTCGATTGTGAATAAAGATACTTACATGACGTATCGCTTGTTTAAAAATCCACTTTTGAAACGGAAAGATACTTTGAATTTTTGGATTATAGATGTTTTCAAGATTGTCTGGTAAAGCTACGGATTGGTGTCCTCCCAATAAATGGTTCATCGTTCAGAAGAACATTCAGCGAAAATTCGACTGGCTTATGAATTATATGCGATGCCATAGAAGATGAAAATCATTTGATTTTCACGTGCCCTATATATAGAGAAATCAGAAATAAATATTTTGGTGACATTATGAAACAGTATAGCCAGTATGCAAAATTCCTGAAATATGGTTCAGCTGAATACGTTCGGAAACTTGCGATATATCTTTTTTATGCTCTTCGCAAAGACAAGTTTACATGGAAGACGGTCCAGATCTGTAATGTTTTCCGAAATGGATTCTATTTATATGTCTTTAATTTATCATAGCCGATGCTATATTTTACCCTTCCATGCGTAGCATATAATTACTGGATCGTTAAAACGTACCATTATCTAGTCATGACCATATATGTGTGTGTGTATGTATGTATGTGCATATTTGCTCATGTTACATGAACCCTTTCTAAGGGCCTGTAGCCTACAGATTAAAATTTTGTTCATTGTTCATTGTTCTCTCTCTCTCTCTCTATCTCTCTCTCTCTCTCTCTCTCTCTCTCTCTCTCTCTCTCTCTCGATGATCTATCAATCTATCGATCTATCTATGGCATTTCTCTTACTTTTATTTCTCTCTCTCTCTCTCTCTCTCTCTCTCTCTCTCTCTCTCTCACACACACACACACGCATGCGCGCGCGCGAAACACACACACAGACACACACATGCACGCACGTAACCCCCCCCCCCCCCCCCCCTCTATTTATCCATTTATATTTCTTTCTTTTTTTCTCTTTCAACTTTTGTTTTTGTTTTTGTTCCCTTGTATCTTAGATTTGCTGTTAACTTTCACTTATTGATCACTTTTATTTCATTTCACGTGCTTGGTTGCATGTACCTTACTATTGTAGCTTACATCATTTCTTAAACTTTTTACATGCATTTTCTCTCCGCTATTGATTATTATCGTTCAATTTTGATAGTGATTTTTGTTTCTTTTGTAATTTCTAAATCTTGTCCATTATCATATTTCTTAATATCTAACTGTAATAGTTATAACGCATCATCTCGTCACCTTTCACTTCATTATGATGGTGATGATGATGATGATTATCATTATTATTATTTTATTATCATCATCATCATCATTATTGTTATTATTACTATCATTATTATCATAACTATTATTATCATTCTTGTTGCTGTTGTTGGTGGTGGTGTTATTGTCATCATTATTTTTATTAGCATTATTATTATTGTTATGGTTGTTGTTATCATTATTGTTAGCATTACTGTTGTTGCTGTTGCTGTTATTGTTGTTGTTGTTGTTATCATTATTAGAACCATCATCACCATCATAATCGTCATCATCATGATCA
>JAFLJL010014479.1:16184-21130 GCA_018398815.1 Conus ventricosus | reverse complement strand
GCCATAACCAACTTGTCAGGGATTAAAGGCCGAGGGCGGGTTGTGCCGGAAAAAAAAATTTAGTTTTGTGAGGGGGGCCAATGGTTTTTCTCCCTATTGCTTTTTTGGGAAGGCAATTTGTACAAAAGAATTGGTTTAGGCATTTCGAATGAAAGTAGGAGAACCTTCGCATTTTTGAAAAAGTTTACAGCTGGTAAACAATATTACAACAAACCGGGCACAGCTAGCGGCAGGCTAGCATACAACCGCGCGGCAGCTATTCTTGTGGCCAGCAAGTTTTAACCGCAGCCAGCTGGCTGCTCGTGGGCTAGCGCTAGCTGTCGCCGCTTTTGGTGTGGCCACCCACCACTCACTCTCAACAGCTCGCTTACCGCTAACGCACAGTGCGGCTACAGCGCAGCTTGTCATCTGGCCTCACCCTAAGTCATAGAATAAAAAGGAACGGGGATGCGGGTGGGTGTGTTGGTGTGTGTGGGGGGGGGGGGGGGGGGGGGGAGGGAGGGTTGGCGTGCGCACTACCTTAACAAGCACTTCCTTTTTTTTTTTCTTTTTTTTTTTTTTTTTTTTTTTTTTGCCTTCGAATATTCGGTGAAGGGGGACACAGGAAAGTAGCTTGCCTCCCTTCCCCGTTATCCTCCCCCTCCCAACCAACCCCATCCCCAAACTTCCCCCAATATTTTCATACACACAACCCCCACCCACACACGCTCGACACGCACGCTACACACACACACACACACACACACACACACACCCACGCACGCACATGCACACACCACACACACACACGCACGCACGGCACGCACGCACGCGCGCACACACACACACACCCCACACACACACATACACACACACACACACAACACACACACCACACTCACAACTCTCTCTCTTTCTCTCTCTCCCCCCCCCCCCCACCCACACACACATACACACACAGCATACACCACACACAACCACACACAACAGCACACACACACCCACACACACACACACACACACACCCACGCACGCACGCTCGCACGCACGCACGCACACACACACACACATTGTTTCCACCACCCCACCACCCACACCACACACACTTTTCCATCTCCCTACCTCCCCGCCTCCTCCCCACGCCCCGATTCGGAGGACGCCACGGCATGACAGCACAAACGAGTTGAAGAGCAAAACGTGGTTGCCAAAAAAACTTTTAAATATTTGGAAATTTGGTGAAAACTCAAACGTTACGTGTCATAGCCAAGACCCTCGCAGAACAGGATGGCGGTGGTTGTGTCCAAGGCAGTGACGGAGACAGGCAAGAAAGAAGTCTGATGTGATCACTCCAAGCACCCCTGTCCTGTTGTCCATCATCTCATCTGTGGTGTCCAGAAACCACCTGGGACACTGAAGACCAAAAAAAAAAAGAAAAAAAGAAAATAAAATGCGAATCAATTAGGAACAAAACAAACAAACACGCAAACACACAAACAAACACACTAACAAACACAGGGATCTCATTCAGAAATGAGGTGCATGGGCACGCCCCGTCCGCGTTCAGGCACGTACGCACCGCGCGCGCGCGCGCACCCACGCACATACACACACACATGCACGCGCGCGCATACACACACAGAGAGATACATACGCGAACGTGCACACACACACGCACACACACACATACACACCCACACATCACACACACACACACACACACACACACACAAGACACATATACACACACACACAACAATGCACACACAAGCACACACACACGCCCCCGCACACACACACACACACCACACACGCCCCACCACAACACACACACACACACACACACACACACACACACACACACACACACACGCACGCACGCACGCACGCACGCACGCACACGACACACACACACACACACACACACACCACACACACACACACACAAATGCACTCACACACATATACACACATACACATATAACACACACACAGACACAGCGCACGCCCACACACACACACACACACACACACACACACACCACACACACACACACACACACAAAACACACCTACTGGCTTCTTCAAGCAGTACAAATGACAAACTAAATCGGAGAGAAAGATAAAACAAATCATTAAACTTGTTTTGATCTCCGTGGAAAGCATATTATTGGATCAACTGAAATGTTGGAATGAAACTGAAGAGACAAGGAAAGTCGTTGGGCGGAAAAAAAATGATCATGATGATGACGATTATGATGGTGTGATGTTCTAAATTAATAATGATAACAACAACAACACAATAACAGCAACAGCAACAACAGTAATGCTAACATAATGATAACAACAACCATAACAATAATAATAATGTAATAAAAATAATGATGACAATAACACCACCACCAACAACAGCAACAAAAATGATAATAATAGTTTAGATAATTAATGATAGTAATAAATAATAATATTGATGAGATGATGATAAAAAAATAATAATAATGATAATTCACATCATCATCACCATCAAAATGAAGTGAAAGGTGACGAGATGATGCGTTATAACTATTACAGTTAGATATTAAGAAATATGATAATGGACAAGATTTAGAAATTACAAAGAAACAAAAATCACTATCAAAATTGAACGATAATAATCAATAGCGGAGAGAAAAATGCATGTAAAAAGTTTAAGAAATGATGTAAGCTACAATAGTAAGGTACATGCAACCAAGCACGTGAAATGAAATAAAAGTGATCAATAAGTGAAAGTTTAACAGCAAATCTAAGATACAAGGGAACAAAAACAAAAACAAAGTTGAAAGAGAAAAAAAAAAAGAAATATAAATGGATAAATAAGAGGGGGGGGGGGGGGGGGGGTTACGTGCGTGCAGGTTGTGTGTCTGGTGTGTGTGTTGTGCGCGCGGTGCGTGTGTGTGTGTGTGAGAGAGAGAGAGAGGGGAGAGAGAGAGAGAGAGAGAAGAGAGAAATAAAAGTAAGAGAAATGCCATAGATAGATCGATAGATTGATAGATCATCGGGGAGAGAGAGAGAGAGAGAGAGAGAGAGAGAGGAGAGGAGAAAAGAGAGAGAGAGAGAACAATGAACAATGAACAAAATTTTAATCTGTAGGCTACAGGCCCTTAGAAAGGGTTCATGTAACATGAGCAAATATGCACTACATACATTACAAAACACAATATATGGTCATGACTAGATAATGGTACGTTTTAACGATCCAAGTAATTATATGCTACGCATGGAAGGGTAAAATATAAGCATCGGCTATGATAAATTAAAGACATATAAATAGAATCCATTTCGGAAAACATTACAGATCTGGACCGTCTTCCATGTAAACTTGTCTTTGCGAAGAGCATAAAAAAGATATTCGCAAGTTTCCGAACGTATTCAGCTGAAACCATATTTCAGGAATTTTTTCATACTGGCTATACTGTTTCATAATGTCCCAAAATTTATTTCGATTTCTCTATATATAGGGCACGTGAAAATCAAATGATTTTCATCTTCTATGGCATCGCATATAATTCATAAGCCAGTCGAATTTTCGCTGAATGTTCTTCTGAACGATGAACCATTTATTGGGAGGACACCAATCCGTAGCTTACCAGACAATCTTGAAAACATCTATAATCCAAAAATTCAAAGTATCTTTCCGTTTCAAAAGTGGATTTTAAACAAGCGATACGTCATGTAAGTATCTTTATTCACAATCGAGCTGTTCCAGTTTTGCATGTAATTATCTACCAGCCTTTGTTTTAAACATTGAAATGAAAGAAATTTCATGTTCCACTCCTTGGTTTAACCATGCATAGCCAAATCCCAAATTAAACAATGTATTTTTTATCATTGATGCCCAGCATACTTTACCCTTTTCGTCCATATTAACGAGCATGAAATACGCTTGCGAGGTATTCTGGATAAATCCATCTTTAAGAGCTGTAGCCAATACTTGACACATCTAACAGCACTATTGATGTACAATGGATGCCTGCCAGTTTCACCGTACACAAATTTATTGGGTGCTTTTAACAGGAACCCTAAGAAAACGTCTGCAGGCTACAGTATGGACCTTTTCAATGCTATTAGCCTATGTAGCCCCTACATTTCAGATGCATGCATCAATACAGGCTGAACCTGAGCATCAAAAATCTTGAAAAAACAAGTCTTCGAGATGTCATTCAATTTACAGATACATTTGATGCATTCGACACAAGCCATCCTGCCCTTCACTGCAAGAGCCTCAACTCCCTTGTTCAGACTCATTTTGTTGTAAAAACAAATCCCAAGTAATTGTATTCATTGACTACCTCCAATTCAGTGTCTCCCAAGTTCCACTTTTCGTATCTACCCAAAAAACCACCCTTTCGAAAAACCATCACTTAGTTTTGCCTTCATTTATATTTAGAAACAAACTTTTGCAAGCATCGTTAAGGTATCAATCTGATTCTGAAGACCCCTGGCAGTGTCGGACAAGAGGACAATATCATCAGCGAAAAGAAGAAGAAACAGTTTCAACAATCTCGGGTAGCAACTGAATCCCATGCACACCATTCTTATTCGTGGTGCTGCAATTTCGTTTATAAATATAGAAAAGAGAACTGGGCTTAATATACAACCTTGCCATAGACCGACTGGACAATCAAAAAGATCTGTTAGTTTGTCATCAAGTTACACAAGATACCACTGACTTGTATACGGCCATGACAGCATTCTTGAACTTCCCATGAACATCTTGTTTTGATAGAATATCAAATAGGGGCTCGCATTGAACGGAGTTAAAGGCCTCCTTCAGATCTACAAAAACAGGCATAAAGCTTCCCTCCTCTTTTTGAAAAACATTTTTATAATTGCATTTAATGTAAATATATGGTCAAATGTGAATATCCTTTCCTGAATCCGGCCTGTGACTCCGTCAACTTATTATGATTTTCAATCCATTTTACTAGTCT
>JAFLJL010014479.1:8684-11184 GCA_018398815.1 Conus ventricosus | reverse complement strand
GTATGACGGACTAGAAACACAAAACACACCACGCTACATGCGTGTTTCGGCAAGAAACGTTTGGCAACACAACGTGTGACATAGCTGTATGTGACAACGTGTGACATAGCTGTATGTGACAACGTGTGATATGTGACAACGTGTGACACAGCTGTATGTGACAACGTGTGACATAGCTGTATGTGACAACGTTTGACATGTGACAACGTGTGACATAGCTGTATGTGACAATGTTGTGACAAGTGACAACGTGTGACATAGCTGTATGGTCAACGTGTGACATGTGACAACGTGTGATACAGCTGTATGTGACAACGTGTGACATGGGGACAACGTGTGACATAGCTTATGTGTCAACGTGTGACATGTGACAACGTGTGACATAGCTGTATGTGACAACGTGTGACATGTGAGAGCGTGTGATATAGCTGAATGTGACAACGTGTGACACAGCTGTATATGACAATGTGTGACCTGTGACAACGGGTGACATAGCTGTATGTGACAACGTGTGACACAGCTGAATGTGACAACGTGTGACATAGCTGTATGTGACAATGTGTGACATGTGACAACGTGTGACCACAGCTGTATGTGACAACGTGTGATATGTGACAACGTGTGACATAGCTGTATGTGACAACGTGTGACATAGCTGTATGTGACAACGTGTGACACAGCTGTATGTGACAACGTGTGACATGTGACAACGTGCGACATAGCTTTATGTGATAACGTGTGACATAGCTGTATGTGACAACGTGTGACACAGCTGACTGTGACAACGTGTGACATAGCTGTATGTGACAGCGTGTGACATAGCTGTATGGTGACAACGTGTGACACAGCTGAATGCGACAACGTGTGACATGTGACAACGTGTGACACAGCTGTATGTGACAACGTGTGACACAGCTGTATGTGACAACGTGTGACATGTGACAAAGTGTGACACAGCTGTATGTGACAACGTGTGACACAGCTGTATGTGACAATGTGTGACATGTGACAACGTGTGACATAGCTGTATGTGACAATGTGTGACATGTGACAACGTGTGACATAGCTGTATGTGACAACGTGTGACACAGCTGTATGTGACAATGTGTGACATGTGACAACGTGTGACATAGCTGTATGTGACAACGTGTGACACAGCTGTATGTGACAATGTGTGACATGTGACAGCGTGTGACACAGCTATATGTGACAACGTGTGACACAGCTGTATGTGACAACGTGTGACATGTGACAACGTGTGACATAGCTGTATGTGACAATGTGTGACACAGCTGTATGTGACAATGTGTGACATGTGACAACGTGTGACACAGCTATATGTGACAACGTGTGACATAGCTGTATGTGACAACGTGTGACACAGCTGTATGTGACAATGTGTGACATGTGACAACGTGTGACACAGCTATATGTGACAACGTGTGACACAGCTGTATGTGACAACGTGTGACATGTGACAACGTGTGACACAGCTGTATGTGACAACGTGTGACATGTGACAACGTGTGACACCCCTATATGTGACAACGTGTGACATGTGACAACGTGTGACATGTGACAACGTGTGACACAGCTATATGTGACAACGTGTGACATAGCTGCATGTGACAACATGTGACATATGACAACGTGTGACACAGCTATATGTGACAACGTGTGACATGTGACAACGTGTGACATGTGACAACGTCTGACACAGCTATATGTGTCAACGTGTGACATGTGACAACGTGTGACACAGCTATATGTGACAACGTGTGACACAGCTGTATGTGACAACGTGTGACACAGCTGTATTTGACAATGTGTGACAGTATATGTGACAATGTGTGACAGCTATATGTGACAACGTGTGACACAGCTATATGTGACAATGTGTGACAGCTATAGGTGACAACGTGTGACACAGCTGTATGTGACAACGTGTGACACAGCTACATGTGACAACGTGTGACACAGCTGTATGTGACAACGTGTGACACAGCTGTATGTGACAATGTGTGACACAGCTGTATGTGACAACGTGTGACACAGCTGTATGCGACAATGTGTGACCCAGCTGTATGTGACAACGTGTGACACAGCTGTATGTGGCAACATGTGACATGTGACAACGTGTGACAAAGCTGTATGTGACAACGTGTGACACAGCTGTATGTGGCAACGTGTGGCATGTGACAACATGTGACACAGCTATATGTGACAACGTGTGACACAGCTGTATGTGACAACGTGTGACACAGCTATATGTGACAAGTGTGACACAGCTATATGTGACAACGTGTGACACAGCTGTATGTGACAACGTGTGACATGTGACAACGTGTGACACAGCTATATGTGACAACGTGTGACACAGCTATATGGACAACGTGTGACACAGAATATATGGACAACGTGTGAATGTGACACGTGTGAACGCTATAGTGACACGTGTGCATGTGCAATGTGTCTGTCAGTACGGTCTGAATTGCTTTTC
>JAFLJL010014478.1:46585-63344 GCA_018398815.1 Conus ventricosus | reverse complement strand
TTGCAGTCATGCACACACACAGTGACACATACCCTTTAAGTGTTGGGAATTCATAGGTAGACTTTTCCACGAGTTTGTCATCGAGCCCTCACTTTGACTTCCATCTAGGTTGGCGGAATTACTCATTCGTTTATTGTCGTTGCTGTTGTCGTGTATCCGCCCTTAATGTGGACTTGTGTGTGCGTTTGCACCTTGTGTAGTTCAGCTCAAAACTTCGGTTTGCTTCTCTCCTCTCCTCTCCTAATTCACTTGCCCGTGCTATTCTCCTGAGTTTCACTGTGACTGTACCTTTCCACTCGCACTTGCTGTCCTATCGGCCTCTCGCCTGTCTTTTACCTGTCGCCCGGCTTCATTTCTTTTAGTTTTGTGAAGTCTGCTCACTCCTGTACGCAGCATGGCATTTGGCCGCCATCGCTAGAGGTTAGCTCTTCACTCAGCGAAGAATGTCCTCTGGGAGCGCCTGCTCCGTCCTTGGTTCTTCACCGTTACACCGAGGTACAGTCGGTATCTTCATTCCTACAGTCCGGCCTGTAGGAGAGGACATCACTTCTTCTTTTTTCCCAACCTGTGCCTCTGTCCTCTCGACTGACAAGGGCAGAGAGAGTCGTTTTGAACCCGCCTCTTCTGGGTCACCCACGGGTAGCTGTAAGCATCAGATTTTCGTTCGTGGTTTTTTGTTTTGGTTTGTTGTTGTTAGCCGGCTTATTCTACTCTTTTGCGCAATTTTTCTTATTGTTTTTCAAAATTTAAAAGAAAATCTTGTTGAGACCTTTTCTCTGTTAATTCAATCTTTATAACCCCTGCCATTCTAAATAAAATCCAAAATTCCTTTCTCCTGTTTAGTCATCTGGTGGATCGTTATCGGTGGGGATGGAAGAACCTGGTGATTCAGGGTTGGAACATGGCTTGTCTCGCTCGTTCCGCCCCTTCACATTCGCCGGACTCTTATTCTTCGGCCACCGTCCTGTTTGTGTGTGCAAGGAGAACGAAGTTTTTATGTTTACGCGAGTGTGCGTACGCATATTTTCGTTCGGACGTGGTTGGAGATTTGGTGTATTTTTGAAATGTGTCTATAAAATGTGACAATTATGGCCATGAAATATTATTTGCAATGTGGTGGCAGTTATTAAGCGATGGTCGCTGTGTTGTTTATTTCCTAAGAAAGAAATTGTTAAACGTGAGTGAGAAGGGTGAATATAATTCATATATGTTTTATAGCCTGTTGATTTAATATGGCCCCCAAAAAAGTTTTCCCCCCCCACCCCCACCCCCCCGTACCTGCTTCATGTGAGAAGACTTTAACGATTTATTGTTTAACTGTGCTAACTCAGGTTCTGTGTTGACTAGGGTTATTGGTGCCTTTAATATACTTCCCCCCGCCCATCATGCAGCGTGCTGTTAAGATTTACAGCATGGGGTCAACTGTACTGACCCGGAGGGTTTCCAGTAACCCTTCCTTCCTCCTTCCTTCTTCTTCCCCCCCTTATCATCTCTCCTCCCAGCTACGTTTCCTCCCCCCCCCCCGCTCCCGGGTATTCACCCGAGTCTGGACTGGATGGTGCCACGTGGCTGGTTGAGGCACGCTCTGGCCCTGGGACCACAGACTGGATGGTGCCACGTGCGGGTTGAGGCCACGCTCGGCTGGAACCACGGACTGGATGGTGCCACGTCGAGGTTTGAGGCCACGCTCTGGCTTGGGACCAGCGACTGGGATGGTGCCACGCGCTGGTCTAGGCCACGCTCTGGTCGGACCGCGGACTGTAGAGGTAGCCCGCCGTCTTAAGTCTGGCCGCCCTGACCCCCGTCCAGACCTCCATAACAGCGCCACGTTTCCTTTCCCCCCCCTCCCCCCCCCCTTTCCCCCTCCGGGACGCTGCTCTTCACTGCTGCGTGTGTGTCAAGGGTGTCGGCATTTGACGACTCCTCGAGAACCGACACGGTTCGGATCACCTAGTGCGATAAGGGTCTCCATAGAACCTTGACGGAGGCAGGGTGTGGAGCACTCCAGATGTGGGAAGGGATGGATGCTGAAATTTCCTTTATAATTGTTATATGTCATATTTGCAGGAATGCTGTAATTGAGATTGGTAACGTCGTAATGGTGAAATGTTTATTTATAATTGTGCATGTTGTGTGTGTTGGAGTGCTTGATTGTGATGTGCATGAATTGTGTGCGGTTGGAATGCTTATTTATACTGTGTGTGGTGGTGAGAATAATTTGGGTGTTGTATCTAATCTTTCTCGTGTGGGCTCTTGCGAGGGCGTGTGAGTCCGTCACTCCCTTCACTCCCTCCTAGACCGATCCCTGTCAGGTGCAGACCTCCAGGGTCGGTCGGACAGAGACATAAACATTTTACTGCGACTCCACAAAAACCTTGTTCAGATATGTCCCTAAACTGATGTATCTTGATTTTTCTGAAGCGAGTAACATTTTCATCTGATCTAAGATTTTTACGAAGAAAGATTTTGATCAAATATTCGGATATGTTTTTGAAAGGTGTACTTTAAAGGGTTGTGTGGAACAGTCTTTTATATACATTAAAGAAAAAAGACGTTTTGGACTCACGGGGTGGACTGCCCCCATTACCGTCTGGTTGGCTCCTCATCGAAGGGCGGATCCGATCTGTCATCCTTTGTGGAGGTCCTTGGCTCCACCTTGGTTCCCATTTTCTAGTGTGTTTTATTTTTTATGGTAGTTGCTTTACACGAAATCGTTCTGGGAATTTGTTTGTTTGTTTGTTTGATGGTTAATTTCGTACATTGAAATTCGTACGATAAATTGATCTATTTCAGTTCAGTCGTGTCGCGAGAATTTAATTGTGTTTTTGATTCCAATCGGGCGACATAACAACACGCTGTGGCTTCAACAATCTCTGTCTGATCTCCTTGCGCAAGCCCGCCAAACAATTTTGTTTTTTTTTTTTTTGGGACTCATTCCGGGCATATCCACCGTTCATCAAACTGATATATGCATCGAGCATTGATGTTTATGCTATCATTGCCGTTACCGCACGGGATGTGGAGAAACACCAACAGCCGAGTTATCATCAATCTTTAGAACCAAAGAATAAACTGGAAAGGGACTAGGAAGAAACAAGCTCCACAAGAGCAGAACGGATCGTGAAAATTTTATGGCCACCAGGGAGGTAATGAAGATGCTGACTAAAAGAGTTATTTCCCATGTACATTTTGAGTAGCAGCGCAAAATGTGCAAAATTTAACCGTTTTGGACACCCGGAGTTTAATTTTCCATGACAATATATCACCCCCATAGTCGTTATGAGAGTGGTAAACAAAAAGAAGACAATTGTTATGTGCAAGGCAAGATTTGTAATAACTTGCTGGACTGAAGTGATGTTTGATCCACAAATCCGCACCAAATTTACTTGATTTTTCTTTGAGCTACATACAACCTTCCTTACCACATGTAGCTCAAACATTTCTGTATTTATATTTTGTGCAGTCTTTAATTTGAAACAAGCGACAGACACGGCGAAAGCTTTCGTTTTCATGAGGGAATGTGATCATCAAACGGGAGCCAATCAGAGTCGTATGTGAAAGTATTGCTCCATCCTTCCCTCCCCTCTTTCTCCCCCCTGCCGGCCTTTACAATTGTTACGCGCACATGAAATTGAAATGAAAGTTGGTAGACTGGACAGTGAAAGCCCAAAAGGCAAGCAACATTAACAAACCACAACAACAACAACAACAACATAAAAGTTGAAACATTTGAAAGAGTAAAAACACAAAAAGAATAGCAAAGGAACGTTCGACATTTCGCGAAAAAGCATGCATAAAACAGCAACAAACAACATCAACAACAACCAACCAACAACAACTAAACGTCCAAGTCAGATTTTCCAGTGCAGTCCCACCTCACTACAATTCCATTACCCTCACTGCCCATAAAATTTATTCTCATCATTTTTTTCCCCCACAGGAAAGCAGATTTTATTGAGCAGATTAGAGAAATCGTATTCCTTACGACCCGTAGACTCTCCCCTCCCCCCCCCCCACCCCCCTCCCTATCCACAACATCCTTACACCAGCTGTAATCCGCTCCTGCCTCCCTCTCTTTTCCCAACGTCACCCCCCCCCTCCCTTCTCCCCAAACTCCTCCCTCCCCCCCTGTCTCTCCTCTCCCTCAACACAGACCATGTATTGTTTTGAACAACAACGAAGAATTTGAGGCAAATAAAGATTTCTGATTCCGACTCACCCCCCCCCCCCCCCCTCTTCTGGCGCCATTCCTATCACTTCCCCCCTCTCTTTCTATCCCCCCCCCCCCACCACTCCCGTCCTATCGACCCTCTCATTTCTATCTTGCCCTCTCCACTTCTATTCGCCTCCCCCCACCCCTTCCCACTTCCCACCTCCCAACTTTCCTTTCTTCTTCATCCCCCCCCCCCCCCCCCCACCCCCCCTCCCTCCTCAACTACCGTTTTTTTTTTCTGTTCTTAGCTCCCTGTTCTTTCTGTATGGCAACCAGAGGAGGCTGTCTGCACGCTTTTAGGCGTGCTGTTTATATTAGGTAACCGCCCCTGACCCCGACGTTGACTGGTTCCCTCAGGACTCCAGTACTGCTGGGTCTGTTTCTGAGGCAGCCAGGTACCGTTTGAAGGGTGATGCCGAGGCGCTTGTTTGGCTTGTAGGCGATTTTATTTGGTGGCTGACGATGAAACCTCTGTGGTGTGTGTGTGTTTGTGTGTGTGTGTGTGTGTGTGTGGGGTGTGTGTGTGTGTCAAGTGCATCTTGGGTATAAGTCTGTTGTTTGTTGGTGCTGGGCTGCTGGAGAGGGTGGTGGTGTTGGTGGTGTGTGTGTGTGTTAGAGACGCATTGCAAATAGATATAGGATGGGGGTGTGTGTGTGTGCGTGCGTGCGTCTGCGTGTGTGTGTGGTGTGTGTGTTGTGTGTGTTGTGTGTGTGTTGTGTGTGTGTGTGCCGCGATCGCTCGCGTGCACCATTGTGTGCGAAGTGGTGTGTGAGAGTAATCACTCTAATCCTCTAAGATTCAGGGCCATCACACACCTCACTGCATAGTCCATGGCAAGAACCCATTAACCCCTTCCATTCACACACCTCACTGCATATCCATGGCAGAGAACCCATTAACCCCTCAGTGTCAACACAACACCTCCCTGCATAGCCAATGACAGACAATAATCCATTAGAAACCCTTCAGTGTCAACACACCTCACCCCGCATAGTCCAGACAGAAACCCATTAACCCTTTCAGTGTCACAAACACCTCACCGCATAGTCCATGACAAGAATCCATTAACCCTTTCAGTGTGACACACCTCACTCACGGGCATACTTCATGGCAGAAACCCATTAACAACCCCCACCATTGTCACACTTCTCACTGCAGAGTCCATGGCAAGAACCCATTTAACCCCTTCAGTGTCAACACATCTCACTGCATAGACCATGGCAGAGAAACTCCTTAACCCCTTCAGTGTCACCCACCTCACTGCATAGTCCTGGCATAGACCCCTAAACCCCCTTCGTGTCACACACCTCACTGATATTCCATGGCAGAGACCCGTTAACCCCCTTCAGGTGTCACCCACCTCACTGCAGAGTCCATGGCAAAACCCGTAAACCCCCTTCAGTGTCACACACCTCACTGCTATAGTCTAGGCAAGAACCCATTAACCCTGCAGTGCACAACACCTTCAACTTCAGAGTCCATGGCAAGACCCGTTAACCCTTCAGTGTCACACACCTCACTGCATAGTCCATGGCCAGAGAACCCCATTATCCCTTTCAAATTGACACACCCCTCACTGCATAGTCCATGGCAGAGAACCCACTGACCCCTTCATGGTTACACAAACCTCACTGCATAGTCCATGGCAAGAACCCATTAACCCCTCAGTGTCACACACCTCCACTGCCCATATCCATGCAGCGAACCCATTAACCCTTCAATGTCACACCTCTCACTGCAGAGTCCCCATGGCAGAGAACCTTAACCCCTTTCATTCCACCACCCCCTGCATAGTCCATGGCAAGAACCATTAACCCCTTCAGTGTCAACACTCACTGCTTATCCATGCAGAGAACCCCCCGTCCCCCTCAGTGTTACAACACCTCACTGCATACATCATTGGCAGAGAAACCCATTATCCCCTTCAGTGTTACAACACCTCACTGCATACTTCAAGGCAGAGAACCCAAAAGAGACCCCTTCAAGTGTCACACACCTCACTGCATAGTCCATGGCGAGAACCCACTGACCCCTCAGTGTTACATACCTCACGCATACTTCATGCAGAGAACCCACTGACCCCTTCAGTGTTACATACACCTCACTGCATACATCTCAATAGAACCCACTGACCCCCTTCAGTGTTGCACACCTCAACTGCATACTTCATGGCAGAGAACCCATTAAACCCTTCAGTGTCACACACCTCACTGCATATCCATGGCAGAGAACCCATTAACCCTTTCATGTCCACACACCTCACTGCAGAGTCCATGGCATAGAACCCGTTAAACCCCTTCAGTGGCACAACACCGCACTGCATATCCATGGCAGAGAACCCATATACCCTTTCAGTGTCACACACCTCACACGCATAGTCCATGGCAAGAACCCACGACACCCTTCATGTACAACACCTCACTGCATAGACCCATGGCAGAGAACCCATAACCCCTTCATGTCACACACACTCACTGCATAGTCCATGCAGAGAACCCATTAACCCTTCAGTGCACACAACTCACAGCAGGTCCATGCAGAGAACACCGTTAACCCCCTGTCAGTGTCACCCACCTCACTGCATAGTCCATTGGCAAGAACCCATTTAACCCCTTCCAGTGTCACAACACCTCACGCAAATATCCCATGGCAAGAACCCACTGACCCTTCATGTTACCCTCCGCACTGCATACTTTATGGCAAGAACCCATTAACCCCTTCAGTGTTACACACCTCACTGCATACTTCATGCAGAGAAACCCATTTAACCCCTTCATTGTCACACACCTCCACTGCATAGTCCATCAAGAGAACCCCACTGACTCCCTTCAGTGTTTACATACCTCACTGCATACTTCAATGGCAGAGAACCCATGACCCCTTTCAGTGTTCACACCTCACTGCATACCTCAGCAAAAGAACCACTACCCCCTTCATGTTCACACCCTCACTGCTAACTTCATGCAAGAACCCCATTTACCCCTCATGTCACACCCCTCACTGCATAGTCCATGGCAGAGACCCACTGAACCACCCTTCAGTGTTACATACCTCACTGCAACTTCATGGCAGAGAACCCACTGACCCCATCAGTGTACTCACATCACTGCATATGCCAGCAGAGAACCCATTAACACCCTTCAGTGTCACACACCTCACTGCATAGTCCATGGCAGAGAACCCACTGATCCCTTCAGTGTACACAAATCACTGCAATAAGTCCAAGGCAAGAACCCTTACCCCTTCAGTGTCACACATCTCCCTGCATAGTCCATGGCAAAACCCACTGATCCCTTCAGTGTTTACACACCCTCACTCATAGTCCATGGCAAGAACCCATTAACCCCTTCATTGTGTCACACACCTCATGGCATAGTCCATGGCAAGAACCCCACTGATCCCAATAGGGCACACATCCGTCACATGAATAGGAGGTTTGGCTCTGCTTTCCCAAACGCCGTGCCTAAGAGACGGTGAGTTTCTGAAGGTTCTTTTCCGTACGCCGAATAGCTATGGAAAATTTGCACTTTCATTTCAAAATAACAGACAGACAGACAACAAACAGACAGACAATCAGCAGACACCTAGAACTACACACACACGCACTCACGCCACGCACAGCACACAAACACACACACACACACACACGACACGCACACATGCAGCACACATACATGCACGCACGCATCACACGCGCGCCAAGCGGCACGCACGCACGGCACGCACCACGCCACGACACACACGACAACACCACACACACACATCACCACACACACAACAACACACACCACACACACACACCACACACACCACACACACACACACTTACAAACGCACACACACACTCACACCTCTCTCTCTCTCTTTCTCTCTCTCTCTTCCCTCTATCCCACACACACAACACACACACACTCACATCACACACACACACGACACATACACACACACACACACACCAACGCACCGCACGCAACGCACGCACGCACGCACGCCGCGCAACGCACGCACGCGCGCACATGCACGCACGCACGCTCAACACACACACACACATCACACACACAACACCACACAACACACACACACACACACACACACACACACACACACACACTACCCCACCCTTCCACATCCCAATACCTCCATCTACCACTTCTTCTAAGCACAACACCTTCTCACAATAACATCAAAATCAAGAGACGTAATGCACACAAGATGCCACTTGAACACACAGCAGCAACAACAATCAACAACAACCACAACAACACACACACACACACCCACACACAACACACACACATACCACACAACACAGACACACCACACACACACACACACACACACACACACACCACACACACACACAACACACACATTAACCCAACCCACCCCACCCCATTGAATACCCCCATCGACACACGCACTTCTTCTATACAACAGACATATGCCACAGAGGTGCACACAACAACAACAATAACACACACACACACACACACACACACAACACACACACACACACACACACAACACACACACACACACCACACACACACACACACATATCATACGGAACCGTCCAGATCCCAGCATCCTCTTGCAACACAAACACTCCCCCCCCCCCCCCCCCCCCCCCCCCCAAACACCCGTACTATCCCCTACATGGGAGGTAAACACGGTCCTCATTCCTACTAAGAAAACGCCAAAGGAACCGTGAAACACGACAACACTAATCTTCAGGAATTCGATTACATGTGGTCGTGCGAGCGTGCGTGCGAGCGTGTCGTGTGTGTGTAGTGTGTGTGTGTGATGTGGTTTGTGTGTGTGTGTGTGTGGTGTGTGTGTGTGTGTGGTTGTGTGTGTGTGAGAGTAAGTGCGGTGCGCGTGCCGTGCGTGTGCGCGTGCGTGCGTGTGAGTGTGTGTGTGTGTGTGTGTGGAGTGGGTGTGTGTGTGTGTGTGTGTCGTGCGTGCGTGCGTGCCGTGCGTGCGTGCGTGCGTGCGTGCGTGGTGTGGGTGTTGTGTGTGTGTGTGTGTGTGTGTGGTGTTGTGTGTGTGTGTGCGTGTGTTTGTGTGTGTGGAAAGTGGGGTGAGGGGGAGAGAGATGGAAGTTGTTGTAATGGGGAGGAGAAAGATTTGGGAGAACCGTGGGGTATGGAGTGCATCTGGGAGAAGAGGTTTTCGTTACAAAAGGGAAAAAACGAGGGCGGGTGGGGGTGGGTGTGGGGTGGGGGTGGGTGGGGGGAGTTGAAAGAACAGGAAAAGAAAAGAGACAGAAGAATGAAACAACGAAAAAAAAACCGGAAAATAACAGAACATAAGTAACCAGCTGCTGTGGCACAGTGGTTGGCATTATGATTCCCGGCTTGGAGTGAGGTCCAAGGGTCGAATCCATCAAGCCGTTCATTTTGTTTGAATACATCTGCTCCGACCGGCTCTTACCCAGATGTAAACTTTTGGTATGGCCTCAGCTCAGCTGGAAAGAGCAGACCACACAGTCGACTTTCATCCAATTCATGAAACGACGTAAACGTGTCGATCAAAATTTCCTGACCAACACTGCAGGGTAACTGTAAACTCTCGGCCTGTTGATACCGGACATTTTATGAACGTAACACGTATTTACAGCCCGTCACATAGTCCGGAGTCGAATGGATAGACAGAAGCAGATAACGCACAGACAGACAGACAGGCAACAGACAGACCGACAGCAGATACATGCAACAGAGAACAGAACACGAACAGATAGGAAAAACGTCTAGACGCACAGACAGACAGACAGACAGATAGATTACATACACAGAAAAAGAGACAGATCACGATCAGATAGAAAACGTCTAACGCATACGACAGACAGACAGACAGAACAGACAGACAGACAGAGACAGATACATACACAGAGACAAAAGACAGAGCACACCAGAAAAAAGAACGTCTGTTTTGAGAAGTTTATTGAAAGCACAATGATGTCTACACTCGAATGGGGAGTCCACTCTATCATGCTGTGTTCAGATGGAGGAATCATTGGCGAGCGCTCTACAGGCGCTGTACTGCCGCATTACAATGAACTTCCACTTCCCTTATCCGCTACTGGAGCGCCAGCTTTCCGTTGCGCGAGCCCTTCTTCCCAGCTAAAGCGCGGTGCCTCACTTTCAAGTGCAGATGACCACCATAGCGACTCCCCCCGCCTACACACCCATCTTAAGGACTGTAAACACACAACTCCACGTTTGGGACTGTGGGACTTGAGAGTCCAAGAGCCAAGTATGATGTCTTTCTGCAGAGAAAGGGATTTATGCTTTGTTGAATTTGATTGTGTGGGGGGGGGGGGGGGGGGGGGTTGGGGGGGGGGGGGGGGGATATTAGTCCAGTTCCTTTTTTTAATAACTTTTTTTTCTTTTTTTTCTTTTGACAGGGTAAGAGGAGTTTATTTGTGCTCAGTCAGTCTTTTCAGTGCTGGTTACTTTGGAGAGACTCTTTTGCCCCATTCTGGTGCGCTGGCGACTTCTATCTAACCTTTCTCTCTGCAAGTCCCCACTCCCCAACCCCTCCTCACCCTTCCTCCCCAGGCATAGAGTATAGTGTGACCGGCGCATGACTGTACTACAGTGCAAGTTAACAAAGGCAAGCGACTCGGGTTTCGTTTTGTCCTCAAAGGTATCCATTTCGCTGGTTTTTGCGTGGGCGTCTTCTCTTCTACAATCTTCCTCCCGTCATTCTCGTAAACCGATTCAATGTTTCTGGATCCGTAAATCCACAGCCCTCATCCCCCCCCCCCGCCCCCCCCCCCCCTCGCCTTCTCTCCCTCGCTTCCTCTCCATAAAATAAAAAACCATTTCACCACCACCACCCTCCCTAACGGCACCCCTCTCCTACATCTTCACCCCCCCCCCCTCTCCCTGCTCCTGCCCGCTCCCTTTCCCTCGCACGTGGTTATTATGGCGTTTAGTTGACTCAGCCAGCATGAACCAGACCTCGAACTGGTGGTGTCAAAGAAGGATAATATGAGTGAATGAGTCTTAAATTTAAAGTCTGTTCACACATAATGATATTAGGATATTGAAAAAAAAGAAAGAAAAAAAAAAGAAAACAAAAAATAGAAGAAGAAAAAAAAAAACATACAAACCAAAAGGAGGGAAGGGGAGGGGAAAGGGAGCGTCTATTAATTTGATACATGGAAAGCACTTTTGCTATTAGCCCTATTTCATAGATTGTTGTTGATTGTTGTTGTTGATGTTTCGTGGATGATCTCGTTGTTTTAAGTTTATGAGGCGCCTGATTTTTATGCAACGATATTCATTTTTGTTTGAATCAAAACGAAAAATGAGCATTTCAAAATACCTGTCGACACACAGTTCAACATGCTCAAAAAAAAAAAAAAAAAAAAAAAAAATTTCAAAATGGAGTACTGAAGGCGGGCGACGAAGCAAGATAACAAAATTTAAAAAAAAAAAAAAATGAAAAAAAGGACCAGATCTCCCATCATGTTTCCTTGACTTACAGCTGTTCCTTAGCACTGAGCAACGAAAATTATGGCGGAAGCTTTCATTGCGTTCGTGTTTCTGAGCTTCGTGCATGACAAAATATGGGAGAAAATCGGACAGGACAGTGTATTGAAAGAACGGAGAGTATGGATAGAAACGGGGAGAGATATTGGAAACAACGGAGAAGGTATGGGAAGAACGGGAGAGGTATTGGAACGAACGGGGAGAGTATTGGAAAGAACGGGAGAGGTATGGAGAAAACGGGGAGAGGTATTGGAAAAGAACGGGAGAGTATTGGAATGAAGAATATGGAAAGAACGGCAGAGGTATTGGAAAAACGGGGAGAGGTATGGAATAACGGGGAGAGGTATTGAAAGAACGGGAAGGTAAGGTAGAGAACGGGAGAGAAATGAAAGAAACGGGGAAGTATTGGAAGGAACAGGAGAGTATAGGAAAATGAAAGGGGAGAGGAATGGTAAGAACGGGCAGAGGTATAGGAAAAGAACGGGGAGAGGTATTGAAAAGAAGAACGGAGAGGTATTGGAAAGACGGGAGAGGTATGGTAAGAACGGGCGAGAGGTAATGGAGAGAACGGGGCAGAGGTAATTTGAAAAGAACGGGAAGTATTTGGAAAGAACGGAAGTATTGAAAAGAACGGAGAGATATTGGGAAAGAACGGAAAGGAATGGATGAACTGGGGAGAGGTATGGAGAAATCGGGGTGACGTGTTGGAAAGAACGGGTAGAGTATTGGAAAGAACGGAGAGGTATTGAAAGAACGGAGATGGTATTGGGAAGGAAACGGGGAGAGTAATGGAAAGAACGGAAAGAGTATTGGAAAGGAACGGAGAGGTAATGTAAGAACCGGGAGAGTATGGGTGAAACCGGGAGAGTATGAGAAACGGGGAAGGAAAGGGAGAGAACGGGAGAGTATGGGTAAGAGCGGGAGAGTATTGGAAAGAACGGGAGAGTATATAAAACGGAAAGAGGTATTGAAAAGAATGGAGAGTATGGTTAAGAACGGGGAGAGGTATGGGTACGAACGGAGGTATGGTAAGAACGGAGAGGTATGGGTAAGATCGGGAGAGGTATGTGAAAGACGGGGAGCAGGAATGGGTAAGAACAGGGAAAGTATGGTAAGAACGGAGAAGCAAGGGTAAGAACGGGAAAAGCAGGAGCAAGAACGGGAGATGTATGTAAAACGGAGAGTAGGGTAAGATCGGGAGAACATGGGTTAAACGGAGAGAGGTATGAAGAACGAGGTGTATGGTGTAAGACGGGGAAGGTATGGTAAAGACGGAGGTGTATGAGTAAGAAACTGGGAGAGGTATGGGAGAGAACGGAGAGTGATGGAGGAGAACGGTAGAGGTAATTGGAAAGAACGGAGAGGTATGGGAGAGAACGGAAAAGTATGAGAGAACGGGAAAAGGTATGGAGAGAACGGAAGGTAGTGGAAAGAACGGGGAGAGGTATGAGAAACGGTAAAGGTAGGGAGAGAACGGGGAGAGGTATGGGGTAAGACGGGAAAGTTATGAGAGAACGGAGAGGTATGGGAAGACGGGGAGAGTTATGGGAGAGAACGGGAGAGTATGGGAGAGAACGGGAGAGGTATGTAGAGATCGGGAGAGTAATGGAGAGAACGGGAGAGGTATGGAGAGAACGGGAGAGTATGGGTAAGAATCGGGGGAAAGGTATGAAGAACGGGAGAGTATGGGAAGAGACGGGGAAGGTTGGTATGAACGGGGGGAGAGTATGAGGGAGAGGAACGGGGAGAGTTAGGGAGAGAACGGAAGGTATGGAAGAAAACGGAAAGGTATGGGTAGATCGGGGAGAGATATTGGAAAGAACGGGAAAGGTAATGGGAGAGAATCAGGAGAAAGGTATGGGACAAGAACGGTAAAGAGGTGTGGGAGAGAACGGGGAAGTATGGTAAGAACGAGGAGAGGTATGGAGAGGAACGGGGAAAGGTATGGAAGACGGGAGAGGTATGTGAGAACGGAAAAGGTATGGAGAGAAACGGGGGAGAGGTATGGGAGAGAACGGGGAGAGGTATGGGAGAGAACGGGGAGAGGGTATGGGAGAGAACGAGGAGAGTATGGGAGAGAATGGAGAGTATGGTAAAAACGTGAGAGGTATGGAGAGAAACGGGAGAGGTAGGGAGAAACGGAAAGGTATGGGAAGAACGGGGAGAGATATGAAAAACGGGGAAAGATGGAGAGAACGGGGAGAGGTATGGAAGAAAGGAGAGTGTGGAGAGAACGGGAGAGGTATGGGAGAGAAAACGTGAGAGGTATGGGAGAGAACGGGAGAGGTATGGAGAGAACGGGGGGAGAGGTTATGGGAGAGAACGGGAGAGTATTGGAAAAAGATCGGAGAGGTATAGTAAGAACGAAAGTATGGTAAGAACGGGGAGAGGAATGGAGAGAACGGAGAGGTATGGAGCGAACGGGGAAAGGTATGGAGAGAACGGGGTGAGATATTGGAAATAACTGGGAAAGTATGGGTAAGAACGGGAGAGTATCGGAGAGACGGGGAGAAGATATTGGAAAAGAAATGGGAAAGGTATGGTAAGAACGGGGAGAGTATGGAGAAACGAGGGAAAGGTATGGGAGAGAATGGGTTAGTGGTAAGGGAGAGAACGGGGAGAGGATGGGAGAGAACGGGGAAAGTAGGGAGAGAACGGGAAAGGTATGGGAGAGAACGGGAAGGTATGGGTAAGAACGGAAAGATGGAGAGAACGGGGAGAGAAAGGGTAAGAAGACGGGGAAAGGTATTTGAAAGAACGGGAGAGGTATTGGAACGAACGGGGAAAGGTAATGAGAGAGAACGGGGAAAGGTATGAAGAGAACGGGTAGAGGTATGAGAGAACGAGAGTATGAGAGACGGGGAGAGTATTGGAATGAACGGGGATAGGGATTGGAAAAACGGGGAAAGGCATTGGAAAGAACGGAAGTATTGGAAAGAATCGGAGAGTATGGAGCGGGAACGGAAAGTATGGTTAGAACGGAAAGGTATGGTAAACGGGGAAAGGTATGGTAAGAACGGAAAGGTATGGGTAAAAAGAACGGATAGTTATAGTTGAGAACGGGAGAGGTACGAAGCACGGGGATAAAGGGAAGGAGAAGAAACAAGGTTTTTGCTCGTACAGTGTGCATTTCACTTCCCGCGTCATTTAAGGTGGACTTTTACACCTGTCTCCATAAAAACAGCCGCCGTTAGAGTGTAAGAAAGACAAGGCAACGTCCCGTAAAAAACACGAGCATTTAAAACGTTTTACTATTCAACAAGAAGAAAGGGAGAAAACATTTCCTTTGTCGAGCGCCAGCTCCCTGTAATGCCGTTTAAAAAGAAAGGGGTATCACGTTTTCGACTTTGGGCGTTTCTTCTTCTTGGTCTCCTCCTCCTCCCTCCTCCTCTTCCCTCCTCCTCCTCCTCCTCCTCCTCCTCCTCCATCTTCTTCTTCTCTCTTCATCTTCTTCTTCCATCTCTTCCTCCTCCTCATCTTCTTATAAACGAGTCGATTCAGATTCTCGAAGTTCTCAAAACAAGTTCACAGTCAGACTATTGAACAGCCAACCCAACAAATCAAAATTTCTTTTGAGCCCCTCCCCCTCCCCCCCCCCCCGACCCCCCTCTCCCCCACTCTTTCCCTCATGGCTGAACAAGGTTGTAAAACGCCACCAGCCGCCGTGGCTGAGTGGAATAGCACTACTGCGGATTTCCGACCCAGAGGTCTTTGGTTCGATTCCTTCAGAGACATTTTATTTGAGAGATTTTTTCTGCCGCAGCCAGCTCCTTTCCAAGTTGGGGTTTTCTATGGACTCAGCAGGTAAACTTGGACACACACAGACCAGAATTCTATGGACTCAGCTGGTAAGACTGGGACACACACACCAGTTTTCTATGGACTCATTGGTAAGACTGGACCACAACACACCAGTTTTCTATGGACCTAGCTGGTAAGACTGGGACCACCCACAACCAGTTTTAATATCCACTTAATGGATGCTGCGTTTTGACATGTTGCACAACCTTCTTGACCAACTCTGCATGTGTCCGTTTCTCTTACGCCCGGTAGGGCTGGATATATATTGAAAATGACAGCCTTAGAGAACAGTCCTTTTAGGCGCTGGAAATATTAAAAAATGAACAGCGCTTAGTAAAGCCCTTAGAAGTACAGCCCCTTTTAGTCGCGGATATATGGATGAAATGAACAGCCCTTAGCGTACACCATTTTAGGCGCTAGATAATATATGATGAAAGAAGAACAGCCCTTAAGTACAGCCCTTTTTAGCGCTGTGATATATGATGAAAATGACACAGCCCTTAGAGGTACAGCCCTTAGAGTACAGCCCTTTTTAGGCGCTGGGATAGAAGAATGAAAATGAACAGCCCTTATAGTACAGCCCCTTTTAGAGGCTCTGGGATATATCTGAAAATGAACAGCCCTTAGAGTACAGCCCTTTATAGGCGCTGGGCATCAGCTGCAAAGTCTAACCTTGACATCTCAATAAGATACAGAACCAAGCTCAGCCGTGTCATAATTGGCGCCAATAAGAATCCACCCCAATCCTGGAGATGAAAGACCACTGGGGATACAGTCATTGGAGACAGAGGGACACAAAGATCTCATCCCAAGAAGCAAAATTGAAACGCCTTGAAAACCATCCATTAACACAGAATGAGACAGACCCACCAGAGCCGGTTGAAAAGAGGCAGCTCATCCACCAGTCAAACGCATTGAAAGACAAACGCCCGTCTGATGGAACATGAAGCAAATCCATCCGCAAATGTCACCCACACCATCATGGAAGAGCAGTGTTCCCCACAGTCGTCACCACATTCCCGGAGTGGAGAAGAGAGGCACAGTCAGACACCCAAAGGAAAGCCCTGGCCATGAGTACTATCTGCAACAGTATCCCCAGGAAGACTGGAACCCTGTCTCACGATGGCTCCGCCACAGAGGCAACGAGGAAGGTGTGAGGCTGGAATAAATTCCTCTCCGATACAAAGACGGAGATGAAGAAATTGCAATCCAACAGGAAAAAACTCCACCAACTTCCGAGACTGA
>JAFLJL010014478.1:29085-31585 GCA_018398815.1 Conus ventricosus | reverse complement strand
TTTTTGAATGACTGTTTGTGGTTTGCATATTGGTTTTGAAGTGGTTTTCAGTGATCCCTATGTATGTTTTTTATGGCCTTGCTGCACTAACAAACAACCCAAGAACCATCGAAAACAAAAAGAAAGAACTATGCAAAATCTTCCAAAACCAAAAACTTAAAGATCACCATTGAAGCAAACAAAAAGGTAGTGAACTACTTAGACATAACACTGGATCTCAACAACCATATATATAAACCATACAAGAAACCCAACGATACACCTCTTTATGTACAAAAACCAAAAGTAAACCATCCACATCTGTATTAAAGACCATCCCCATGGCATAAACAAGAGACTATCAAACCTGTCATGCAATGAGGAGTGGTTTTAACAATGCAGCAGTGGGAAAACAGGAGGCACTACAAACAATGGATTTCAATTACAAACTACAATACAACCCGGACACAACAAAAAATTTAAAAACAAGAAAAATAGGAAAAGAAAAATCATATGGTAAACCCCCCATACGACGGGAAACTCAAAACAAACATAGGGAAAGAAATTTTTCAAAATCCTAGCAACTTCATTTCCAAAAGAGCACAAACTGTCCAAAAAATTTAACAAAACACTGTCAAACTATCGTATCATGTATGCCCAACCTCAAAAACCTGATTGACGCATCCAACAAAAAGAAAATCAACACAGCAAAGAAGGGTGAAGAAAGGAAATCTTGCAATTGCACGAGAAAGGGCAGTGCCCACTAAACAATAAATGTCTCCACAACAACATTGATACCAGGCTACTGTAACATCAGAAAATGAAAAAGAAACATACTAGGGATCACTGAAAACCACTTCAAAACCAGATATGCAAACCACAAACAGTCATTCAATAAAGAAAAATATAAAAACCAAACAGAACTGAGCAAATATATTTTTGGGAAAATTAAAGACGCAAAAACAAGCTACAATATATCCTGGAAAATCCTAAAAAGAGCATCACCATACAGCAATGTTTCAAAAAGGTGCAACTATGTTTAACTGAAAAAAAAAGGTTTAATATATATGCAAACCACACTTAGCAACTTTAAACACCAAAACAGAAATAGTAAACAACGCAGGCATAAATGGAAATCGTTGTTAGTGAACACATCCAAAACAAAAAAACCCGAAAGCCCCAAAAAATACGTGCAGCCAACCCGCACGTGCAAACAACCGCAAACGTGAGCCCACACGCTATATAACATCGGGGGTGGGCAAACAAAAACCATCCTGATGACAGCGCAACGCCGCTAGAAACAAATTTGTCGAGTTTTAAACCTTGAGTTTTAACCTTCCTTCTTAACATCATTGACAAATATATATATATATATATTAATATATATATATATATATATATAATATATATATATATATATATATATATATATATATATATAAGCTTGCTGAAGGCTCATTTTGAGAAGCATTTATTTTATTTTTCCCCATCCACCCACCTGAGCACATACTGTTAGTTAGGCAGTATTAACTACCACTGCAGATATGAACGCTTACCTCCCCCTATTTCTACAATCTAAGACATAAGAGCAAGCTTTGCTTATAATTCAATATTTATTGCAGTCATTGCAACACCAAGCTGCTCTGTAAGTTGCTGGAATGGTGCTCAGTACTTATCCTTGGAATTTATTATTATTATTATTATATATATATATTTGTTAAAAGGTAAGGTTTAAACTATCTACAGCGCTGTTTCATGCAATGCAATCATCAGGATGTGGTGGGTCTGTGCTGCCGGTGTTTTATAACTGCTTGTGTTGTCTGTCATCACGTGCTGTCTGTGTTTTTCGTGTGTTTCTGGTTCTTGTTCACTGATAGGAATTTCCACTTGTGCCTGCAGTTGTTAACCATTTCTATCCTAGTATTTAAAGTTGCCAGTTGTGGTTTGCATAGTATTATGTACTTTTCTGTTGAGCATAGGTTACATCTTTTTGAAATGTTGTTGTATGGTGCTGCTCTTTCTATGATTTTCCAGGATATATTGTAGTCTATCTTTTTCTCTTTGAGCTTCCAGATGTATTTACTTAATTCTGATAGAAATGGTTAACAACTGCAGGCACAAGTGGAAATTCCTATCAGTGAACAAGAACCAGAAACACACGAAAAACACAGACAGCACGTGATGACAGACAACACAAGCAGTTATAAAACACCGGCAGCACAGACCCACCACATCCTGATGATTGCATTGCATGAAACAGCGCTGTAGATAGTTTTAAACCTTACCTTTTAACAATGTTGCTCCCAGTCCGGTTGAGCATTTTTTAAAAATCTTTGCTGGTATTTACTACCATTGTCTTATATATATATATATATATATGTATATATATATGCAATGAGTTCACAATGCCAACATTGAATGATCACGCCTGTCCCAACCATTCGCTTCCCACCTACACCGCTCCCACCCGTACTGAGGCCACACCCCAATTAGGAGTCATACAAAAGTAGTAATGGTTTAA
>JAFLJL010014478.1:21414-28085 GCA_018398815.1 Conus ventricosus | reverse complement strand
TGTAGTGTGTGTGTGTTGTGTGTGGTGTGTGTGGTGTTGTGTGTGTGTGTGGTGTTTGTGTGTTGTTTTTGTGTGTGTGTTCAGGAAGGCGAGTGAGATGGGAGGGGGGGGGGGAGTGGATGAAGCCAGTGGTTTGGGTGCACTGAAGGCGCTTCTCCCCTCACTCTCTCCCTCCACCCACCCCCTTTTTTTCTCAGTGTAACTGACAAAGGTCGGGGAGGGGGTGGTGGGTGCGGGATGGGTTTCCCCGAAGCACTGACAGCAGACATTTTTGAAGCGAGCAATTCACCCAGCTACATCCCCCCCATTCCTCTCCTCACCCCAGCCCCCACCCCGACCGCAGCCCCACCCTTTCACCACCACCACCACCACCACTATCAACCGCCGCCGCCGCCGCCGCCGCCGCCCCCCCCCCCCCCCCCCCCCCCCCCCCCCACTACCTCCACTTGTCTTCTTAGCATGCACGTATTACTATGGTTTAAAAACAAAAGTGTACGCATTGCTGTGGTATAAAACGTGCTCATATTTCTGTAGTTTCACAACGTGTACATTCTGCTAGGGTTTAGAACGTGTACGTATTCCTAGGGTTTAGAACGTGTACGTATTGCTAGGGTTTAAAACGTGTACGTATTGCTAGGGTTTAGAACGTGTACGTATTGCTAGGGTTTAGAACGTGTACGTATTGCTAGGGTTTAGAACGTGTACTTATTGCAGACAGGGGTGTGGATGTGGATGTTCTTTTCATTATCATGAATACTTATATAGCGCCTGTCCTCGGCTAGAGACCAAGCTCTAAGCGCTTTACGATCCACACTCGTTTACACAACGGGCTGCCTACCTGGGTAGTGCCGACTTCAGAGCTGCCAGCTGGCACATCATCCGGTCGTTTTCCCGTGTCATCCAGTCAACGTCGTTCAATATCGTTCACTCAGTTTCCTTACTTCCTTCATTCTTTCCATTTCTCACGCAGGGTGCATGCTATGTGTAACGTGTTATCCATACCAACGGCCAAACTGGCCTTCTCTTCCGAAAGTTGGTGATGGATTTGACATGTGTGGGAAGACGTTATGCGTGCGCTCACACACGGAATCTCGGTTTATAGTCTCATTCGAAGGACTGTATGGGAAATGAAGTCAGAACCAATACTAACTCCGAGGGAAAAATTCCCCCCCCCCCCCCCCCCCATGTACCGAAACGGCCAGGCGGAGATTGATACTCCGTAACCCCAGGATCACCAAGATCAGGAGTCCGGCGCTCTACCGGATGTGGTGACGGAAATGAGCGGTGTGCGAATAATGCCAGACAGGAGCTCGGAAGATGAGACACCAAGGAAAGAAGAAGGGGTGGGGGATGGGGAAAAACGTACATCCCCTTCCATCCCCAATCCTTTCACCTACAAAACAAAACAAAACAGGAAGTTTCAAGCTTTCCTACAAATTCCTCACTGAGATGTACACAGTAACAAAAGCAGAAAGAATATGCACATCAAATCGCCCTGTACGTTTCTCTACCATCGTCAACGACTTGCGTTTTAGTGTACATCGCCACATCATGGTCATACCAGAGTCAACAACACTACATCGCCACATCATAGTCATATCATAGTCAACAACACTACATCGCCACATCATAGTCATAACAGAGTCAAGAAAACTACATCGCCACATCATAGTCATATCATAGTCAACAACACTACATCGCCACATCATAGTCATAACAGAGTCAAGAAAACTACATCGCCACATCATAGTCATGCCAGAGTCAACAACAACTACATCGCCACATCATAGTCATAACAGAGTCAACAACACTACATCGCCACATCATAGTCATACTATAGTCAACAACACTACATCGCCACATCATAGGCATACCATAGTCAACAACACTATATCGCCACATCATAGTCATACCAGAGTCAACAGCACTACATCGCCACATCATAGGCATAACAGAGTCAACAACACTACATCGCCACATCATAGTCATACTATAGTCAACAACATACATCGCCACATCATAGTCATACCAAGTCAACAACACTACATCGCCACATCATAGTCATAACAGAGTCAACAACACAGTTACATTGATCACTTTCCAAGTGGTTTGACATGTCTGTTAGTTCGTTGAGTAGATGGCCCTTGACAACACAACGTTTTCCAAACCTCTTCTTTTTCTTCTTTTCTCTCTGAATGTTGTTGTTGTTGTTGTTGTTGTTGTTGCTGTCGTAAGGCATCAGAATGCCAAGTTTGCCCTGGTCAACATCTCCCTTCTTGACCTACATTTCCAACAACAACTGAAACAGCTTATCCTTGACTAAACAAAAGACTAAAATCACCCACAACTTCCTGCTTTGTTAGATACGTTTCTCAGAGGACACACACACACACACACACACACACGCACGCACGCACGCACGCACGCACGCACGCACGCACACACACACACACACACACACACACACTGAACTGACTCGTGTCAAGGAGTGACGTCATTCCGCAACATTACCCTGTCAGCAGAAGTCTGAGGATTTAACGTGATTCTGATCGCGAGCGAGACGCGCGTGCCTTGTTAGTGGCCGCGTTTCGGTTGAAGTAGTCTGCGGAGATAACGAAGGATGAACGTTGATATGCACGTGCTGCAAGAGCAGTGCTGAACAAGCCTGTGATTACGTCACCGACTGGCTGTTTAGCTAGATTTCTTGGCCACTGAACTGTCTGACGGGCTTTTGTTCAGAGGGTGTTTGAGGGTCAGACTTTGGTTGGAGTTAGGGAATACCGCGTCGCAGTTTAAGAGTTGAGCACAAGTTCAACCGTTCAGACGTCCTGTGCTATCAACTAGCGTTTAAACCCGGGTTTTGCCCGGTCCGCAGCCTCTCCCCTCTACCCCCCCCCCCCCTCCTCCTCCCCCCCACCTCCTGCCCTTTGACAGGTCCCCAACCAACCATATCTTTTTTTTTCAGTTTCTGTCTGTCTGTAGTACCCAAAGACTAAAACTATACTTACGATCAGATGGAAGGAGGAGAAGGAGGGAATAGAGGATTGGGGATAAAGGGGATTGGGGATAATCCATATCTCATTGAGAGAGAGAGAGAGAGAGAGAGAGAGGAGAGAGAGAGAGAGAGAGAGAGAGAGAGAGAGAGAGAGAGAGACAGACAGACAGACATGCAGACAGACAGACAGACAGATGATCTGTGTTGGCTTTTACTGGGATGAACATCTTAGCCAACTTATGGCTCGGTGTCAGAATTCAGTGACATAGAGGTAGAAGCGAGAGATGGGGTGGTTGAGGGGAGGGATGATGGTGAGGGAGGGGTGGTGGTAGTGGGAGGGGGGGGGGGGACTGCAACGGCTGATAGGCAGAAGTTTTAAAACAATATTTCAATTTGGAAACGAACAGGAGAAGCTCAGCTAAGTGTTCTTGTCACTGTCCTAACTATTGTGTGTTTTCACTGAAGAAGACCCAAGAGGTCGAAATGCATTGTATAGTCCTGTACTCTTGTTTGTTTGTGTCCTTGGCGGTAACTAACCCCTCTCTTTTCAAATTTAGCTGATAGGCTGCAAAGGGATGGAGGGTGTGGTGGTGTAGCTGGAAATGCAAAACCAGTCTACGTCGGGTGATGTTTTGTACAGTGTTCAGTTCAGCACCCTTCTGAACACTGATGTTGTCCCACTGCAGCAAAGCGATTTGGCTGATTGATTAATCAAGGCTTAGTGGAGAGAGCACACGCTCTGCAAGTTCACTTCTGATCTCAGCTAGAGATGAAAGATCACATGCACTTAATTGCATGGCGATGCGCGCAGCCGTTCTGACAACAACAACAACCAAAAAAAAAAAAAAAAAAAAAAGAAAAAAAAAAAAAAATCTTTTATAATATAAATACTACCGTAAACGACAACATTTATGTGCAAGAAGGTGTTCTTGTTGTATGGCAACTTTGCAGGGTCAAAAATGCACCTCACACACACACACACACACACACACACACACACACACACACACACCACACACACACACACACACACACACACACACACACACACACACACACACACACACACACACGCACGCACGCACGCACGCACCACACACACACACACACACACACACACACACACACACACACGATCATTTCTATTATCACATGAAGGTAGCAATTATCACTATACGAAAGAAAGTGGTAATTATGACTTGAAAACAGTGCTCTTCACTTGATTTCTACACAAACCAGCCATTGTCTTGAAACCACAATTCATAACATCTATTTTCTCTAGTTCTAATGCTATCAAGGCATCAGATAATAAGAAAAAACAAACAAACAAAAGTTATTACTCTAGTAAGCCATGAACAGTGAAAATAGACGATTATGATAGTTAATTGTGGCACGCAACATTCTATGTCTTTGCAAAGCAGATTGTAATGATACCAGCTTATCAGCACGTCAGTCACAGGTAGGTCTTTTGATTCTTTGTCATATGTTGTCGTGACTCATAACTACTCTGTTCACTGTGCTCACCTTTGACAATCAAAGGATGGTGAAAACAAAAACAAACAAAAAAAGTACTAGGAATGCAGCAATGACATCAACGATAATTACTGTTTTTCAAGTATCTATGACCATTTTTTTGGACAGAATCATCGTGGTTTTTTTTTCCGTTTGTTTGCTCGTTTGTTTTAATTAAGGCAGCGGTTACTATGGCGTTTCGGAACCACGTAATTCAACTTCAGTACTGCCGCCCATCCTTGCGTGTTGCTATGGTGATGTCATTGTTGGGATTCAGATTCAGGATCCTCTCTGTGCCGTCTGGTGCTAGAGGTGGGGGCCAGGGATTTCCAGCTGTCTCCCTCTACTGCTGCTCTGAGGTCATCTCCAATGTCAGTCTTTTGTTTTTCAGCTGTCTTGACTGCTCTGCGCCAGGTTTCTTGAGGTTCTCCTTGGTTTCTTCAGGTTCTCCTTGATTTCTTTAGGTTCTCCTTGGTTTCTTGAGGTCCTCCTTGGTTTCTTTAGGTTCTCCTTGGTTTCTTTTCCATTGAGTACTGAGAGTAGAACTGTTCTGGCAGCTGGGTAGCTTTCGACAAATATGTCTCATCCATATCCATTGGGAAGCCTGGATTGTTTCTCGTGTCGTCACCGTGCCTGTCTCGCTTCAGAGATCTATAGTGGAGATAGTGATCGGCCTGAAGATGCTGAGAATGCGCCACAGGCACCTGACCTGGAATCATCTCCAACTTCTGGCCGAGGAGAACAGCACTGGTGACAGGAGACATTCCTGTCAGACCCCAGTGTCCACCTTGAGTTGTTCTGTCTGCTCGCTGACCCAAACCTGAAAGAGTTTTGACCGTGTTCCGAGGCGGCCGTAAAGAAGACACAGTCTTGTGTCGTTTGCATACAAGCCACTCGTTTTACACCCAGTCTTATCTTTTAAAAGCCGAAGAAGATCCGTACGGGGTGCATTCCATATCAAAGTACCACTCACAGCGAAACAATTCTTTTAGACTGTTGGGACTTGCGTGATGTGAGACATAAACATTTTACCGCAGACTCCACAAAAAAACCTTGTTCAGAGATGTCCCACCTGATGTGATCTTTGAGTTTCTGAAAGAGATTAATATTTTTCATCTGATCTAAGATTTTACAGAAGAAAGATTTTTGATAACATTTCCGGTGTGTTTTTAGAAGGTGTATTTTAAAGGGTTGTGTGAACGAGTTCTTTTTATATACATTAAAGAAAAAGCCGTGTGAGTTGACTTCGACGCGGTGACTGCCCCCATTACCATCTGGTGTGGATCCTCATCAAAGGGCGGATCCGGATCTGATCATCCTTTGTGGAGGTCTTTGCTCTCCTTGGTTCCCATTTTCTAGTTGTTGTTGGTTTTTTTTTGTATGGTTAGTTGCTTTAAACGAAATCGTTCTGGAGATTTGTTTGTTTGTTTGTTTTTGGTTAATTTCGATCATTGAAATTCGGTACGATAAATTTGATATATTTCAGTTCAGTCGTGTCGCGAGAATTAAATTGTGTTTTTGATGCCAATCGGGCGCCATAACTTAACGCTGTAGGCTTCAACAATCTCTGTCTGACTCATGCGCAAGCCCGCCAAACTTTTTTTGTTTTTTTGTTTTTTTTTTTTCACACAAAGCCTTTCCAACCGAGCCGTTCATCAAACTGTTATATGCAGTCGAGCATTGATGTTTATGCTATCATTACCGTTACCGCACGGGATGTGGAGAAACACCAACAGCCGAGTTATCATCAAGTCTTAGGAACCAAAGATAAACTGGAAAGGACTACGAAGAGAACAAGCTTCCACAAGAGCAGAACGGATCGTGGAACATTTATGGCCACCAGGGGAGGTAATAGAAGATGCTGACTGAAAGAGTTATTTCCCATGTACATTTTTGAGTAGCATGCGCAAAATGCAAAATGTTAACCGTTTTGGACACCGGGAGGGTTTAATTTTCCATGACAATATATCACCCCCATAGTTCGTTATCAGTGGTAAACAAAAAGAAGACACTGTTTATGTGCAAGGCAAGATTTGTAATAATCTTGCTGGACTGAAGGATCTAGGACCACAAATCCGCACCAAAATTTACTTGATTTTTCTTTGAGCTACATACAACCTTCCTTAACACATGTAGCTCAAACAGGTTCTGTAGTTATATTTTG
>JAFLJL010014478.1:11414-13914 GCA_018398815.1 Conus ventricosus | reverse complement strand
GAGAGGTATTGGAAAGAACGGGGAGAGGTATAGGTATTGGAAAGAACGGGGAGAGGTATTGGAAAGAACGGGGAGAGGTATAGGTATTGGAAAGAACGGGGAGAGGTATAGGTATTGGAAAGAACGGGGAGAGGTATAGGTATTGGAAAGAACGGGGAGAGGTATAGGTATTGGAAAGAACGGGGAGAGGTATAGGTATTGGAAAGAACAGGGAGAGGTATAGGTATTGGAAAGAACGGGGAGAGGTATTGGAAAGAACGGGGAGAGGTATTGGTATTGGAAAGAACGGGGAGAGGTATAGGTATTGGAAAGAACGGGGAGAGGTATAGGTATTGGAAAGAACGGGGAGAGGTATAGGTATTGGAAAGAACGGGGAGAGGTATAGGTATTGGAAAGAACGGGGAGAGGTATAGGTATTGGAAAGAACGGGGAGAGGTATAGGTATTGGAAAGAACGGGGAGAGGTATTGGAAAGAACGGGGAGAGGTATAGGTATTGGAAAGAACGGGGAGAGGTATAGGTATTGGAAAGAACGGGGAGAGGTATGGGAGAGAACGGGAGAGGTATTGGAAAGAACGGGGAGAGGTATTGGAAAGAACGGGGAGAGGTATGGATAAGAACGGGGAGAGGTATGGGTAAGAACGGGGAGAGGTATGGGTAAGAACGGGGAAAAGCATGGGTAAAGACGGGGAGAGGTATGCGTAAGAACGGGGCGAGATATGGGTAAGAACGGGGAGAGGTATGGGTAAGAACGGGAAGAGGAATGGGTAAGAACGGGGAGAAGCATGAGCAAGAACGGGGAGATGTATGGGTAAGAACGGGGAGAGGTATGGGTAAGAACGGGAAGAGGAATGGGTAAGAACGGGGAGAAGCATGGGTAAGAACGGGGAGATGTATGGGTAAGAACGGGGAGAGGTATGGGTAAGAACGGGAAGAGGAATGGGTAAGAACGGGGGAGAAGCATGAGCAAGAACGGGGAGATGTATGGGTAAGAACGGGGAGAGGTATGGGTAAGAACGGGAAGAGGTGTGGGTAAGAACGGGGAGAGGTATGGGTAAGAACGGGGAGAGGTATGGGTAAGAACGGGGAGAGGTATGGGTAAGAACGGGGAGAGGTATGGGTAAGAACGGGGAGAGGTGTGGGTAAGAACGGGGAGAGGTATGGGTAAGAACGGGGAGAGGTGTGGGTAAGAACGGGGAGAGGTGTGGGTAAGAACGGGGAGAGGTATGGGTAAGAACGGGGAGAGGTATGGGTAAGAACGGGGAGAGGTATGGGTAAGAACGGGGAGGTGTATGGGGAGAACGGGGGAAAGGGGAAGAGGGAAGGAGAAGAAGGTTTTTGCTTCGTACAGTGTGCATTTCTCTTCCTGCGTCATTTGAAGGTGGTGGACTTTTACACCTGTCTCCAAAACAGCCGCCGTTAGGAGTGTAAGAAGACTAAGGCAACGTCTCGTAGAAAAACATGACATTTAAACTGTTTTCTATTCAAACAAGAAGAAAGAGAGAAAACTGCTTCTTTGTCGAGCGCCAGCTTCCTGAAATGCCGTTAAAAAAGAAAGGGTGTATCATGTTTCGACTTTGCTGTTTCTTCTTCTTGTTCTCCTCCTCTTCCTCCTCCTCCTCCTCCTCCTCTCTTCTTCTTCTTCTTCTTCTTCTTCTTCTTCTTCTTCTTCTTCTTCTTCTTCTTCTTCTTCTTCTTCTTCTCTTCCTCCTCCTCATTCTTCTTCTAAACGAGCTGATTTCAGATTCTCGAAGTACTCAAAACAAGTTTCACCTGTCAGCTATTGAACACCAACCCAACAGATCAAATGTTCTTTTGAGCCCGCCCTCCCCCCTCCCCCCCCTGCCTCTTCCCCATTCTTTCCCCCATGGCTGAACAAGTGGTAAACGCCACCAGCCGCCGTTGCTGAGTGGATAGCACTGCGGATTTCCGACCCGGAGGTCATTGGTTCGTTTCCTTTCAGAGACATATATTTGAGAGATTTTTCTGCCGCAGCCAGCTCCTTTCCAGAGTTGGGGTTTTCTATGGACTCAGTTGGTAAGACTGGGACCACACACACCAGTTTTCTATGGACTCAGTTGGTAAGACTGGGACCACACACCTCAGTTTTCTATGGACTCAGCTGGTAAGACTGGGACCACACACACCAGTTTTCTATGGACTCAGCTGGTCAGACTGGGACCACACACACCAGTTTTCTATGGACTCAGCTGGTCAGACTGGGACCACACACACCAGTTTTCTATGGACTCAGTTGGTAAGACTGGGACCACACACACACCAGTTTTCTATGGACTCAGTTGGTAAGACTGGGACCACACACACACCAGTTTTCTATGGACTCAGCTGGTAAGACTGGGACCACACACACACCAGTTTTCTATGGACTCAGTTGGTAAGACTGGGACCACACACACCAGTTTCTCCACTTAATGGATGCGTTTTGACAGTGTTGCTAACTCTTGACACTGGGTGTCCGTTCTATGCCAGGTTTGTTGGAT
>JAFLJL010014478.1:7500-10414 GCA_018398815.1 Conus ventricosus | reverse complement strand
ACACACCCCCCCCCCCTCCCCCCCCCCCATGACAAAAAAAAAACAAACCAACCACACTCTCTCTTCTCTCTCTCTCTCTCTCTCTCTCTCTCTCTCTCTCTCCCTCTCTCTCTCTCTCTCTCTCTCTCTCTCTCTCTCCCGAACCCTTAATTTTGCGAAGGACTCAAACCTTCCCATGGATACGGATTACTCCTTTGTTCGTCAACAGAAAAAACAAACAAACAAACAAACAAAACAATTGTCAGTACCGATGCGGGGCAATATTGTACTGATAAGTCATTTCTTTGGTTGTTATAGAGACAGCTGAAAACCTGACTCATTATCCAGTAGAAATCATGATTACTACCCACGACACATGGAGAAGGTCTGAGTCCGCTTCCTTCTCTCACACTGGAACCAAAATTGAACTGATTCCTCGTTGACTGGCGTTTCATTTTTCCCACTGAGCTTCTGTCTAGCATGGGGTTTCTTCTTTTTGTAACGCAATCTTGTGGAGATCCAGACCAAAAAACTTACAAACAGGCACACACGCACACACACACACACACACACACACACACACACACACACACACCCCACACACACACTCACACACACACACACACACACACACACAACAAAACACACACACACACACACAACACACACACACCACACACACACACACAGACACACACACACACACACACACACACACACACACACACACTACACACACACACACACACACACACACACACACACACACACACACACACACACACACACACACACACACACACGCATGGACGCATGCACGCACGCACACACACAAAACACACACACCCAGAGAGCCGCAAGCACATACCCATGCATGCACGTACGCATGCACGCACTCACGCATGCACGCACTCACGTATGCACGCACACACACACACCGCGCGCTGGCGCACACGCACTCACACACACACACACACACACACACACAACACACACACACACACACACACACACACACACACACCAAAACAGTCACATGAAACGGATCCATCTGGTGTTTTGTTCTCATCTTCAACAAACCCACACAGACTAGAACAGACAAAGGCAAGAAACAAAGAAACAAGGAAGGAAAGAAAGAAAGAAGGAAAAAAGAAAGCAGGTAGGAAAGGCCGAAGGAAGGAAGGAAGGAAGGAAGGAAGGAAGGAAGGAAGGAAGGATGAATAAAGCTTTTGCTCAATAATAAATGGTTTGAACAGTTCATTCGTGCATTCAGTGTGAAAGATGCGACAACGGGGATCCTTGCACACACAATCTTTCCTCATGTTTTAGTAACATGAACATGGGTGTCTACCCTCAGGGGTGTCTACCCTCATGGGTGTCTACCCTCAGGGGTGTCTACCTCCAGGGGTGTCTACCCTCATGGGTGTCTACCCTCAGGGGTGTCTACCCTCATGGGTGTCTACCCTCAGGGGTCTCTATCCTCATGGGTGTCTACCCTCATGGGTGTCTATACTCATGGGTGTCTATCCTCATGGGTGTCTATCCTCATGGGTGTCTACCCTCATCCTCATGGGTGTCTACCCTCAGGGTGTCTACCCTCAGGGGTGCCTACCCTCAGGGGTGTCAGGGGTGTCTACCCATGGGTGTCTACCCTCATGGGTGTCTACCCTCAGGGGTGTCTACCCTCTACCACCTGCTTCCATACCCTCTACCCTCACACATCCCAGCCCTTTCTTCCCCCTCCCCCTCCTTTTCCCTTTTGCTCTGTAAATGTTTTTTTTTTTCAGTAACTCACTGTCATAATGATGGCATCAATGTTTACATCACTTGTTTGTATTTTGCTGTTTATATATGCTTAATGTGTGTGTGTGTGTGTGGTGTGTGTGTGTGTGTGTGTGTGTGTGTGTGTGTGTGTGTGTGGTGTGTGTGTGTGTGTGTGTGTCTGTCTGTCTCCAGACTGGAGAGCGCCAGCCCGGAAGACGTGTCTCACAGGGGCCGGGCGGGGTGTCGGCGCGTGGCGGTGGAGGGGGAGCTGGGCACAGGCAAGACCTTCCTCTGCTACCACCTGCTGCAGCAGTGGGCCCAGCCCCGCCCCAAGCCCTGGTCAACCTCACCAAGACCCGCGCCTCGACGACCTCAGCACCTTTAAGGTCCTCGTCTATCTCGACTGCGTTCGTCTGCCGTGTCGGACTTCCTGGCCAAGTGTCTCAGCTCCCGGAAGCGGCACGTGCACATCGTGGGCTGCGCCTTGACGGAGCTCCTGTCTCCCAGTGACAGCCGTGTGTTCCTGGACAGGGTTTACGACTGGCTGGTCAGGAACCAGCCGGATAGTGTGTGTGGTGTTCGACAACCTGGACGGGTCAGACACGTGGCGACAGCTGGTGGAGGAGGCCCTCCGGGAACAAGGCGGGTTCGGGAAGATTCTGGTGTTCTCCACTCCGGGTCGTATCTCCAAGAGCAACATCGACTCGCTGTACTACTGCTACGGCCTCCATCCCGACTACAGCGTCAAGCTGGTCATCTCCAAGCTGAAGCGGGTCTCTCTGGACATCATCGACCGAGCCGCCATTCCCAGGTTCCTGGACTCCTCTCAAGAACTCCTCCGCAACCCGCTGACCCAGTCCCTCGTGGTGACCTACCTGAAGTCCCTGAACCCCAAGGCCAAACCCGGACTCAGTTCGAGTTCATCGAGGACATCGTCAGCTCGGCCATGGTCGGGGACTCCTATCCCGTGAGTCTCAGTTCCGGTCCCCGATCCCCGATGGCCTCCCCTGCCTCGCCCACGTCCTTGATGAGCATCTGCGAGACCGTGGCCTTTGAGTGTTGGAGACCAACACCAACTACTTCTCCAAGTTCAAGTTCCCGCCCACTTCTGGACCAAGCATCTGTGTGATTGTCGGATTCTGCACGAGGTGCATGACGTCACTCAGCAAGG
>JAFLJL010014477.1:27500-37911 GCA_018398815.1 Conus ventricosus | reverse complement strand
TACAAGAAGTGCAAGGGAGGTAAACATGTACTAGCAATGAGTGGTCGGTGCCACTGTTTAACAAACCCATTTGTCAGTCACACCAGTGCTAAGTACGGTTAAGAACTTTGTAAAAATGTAAGTATGAAGTATGTACCCCCTCTCCCTCCCTCCCTCTCTCTCTCTCTCTCTCTCTCTCTCTCTCTCTCTCTCTCTCTCTCTCTCTCTCTCTCTTATCAGCGCTAACTACAGTTGTGTGTGTGTGTGTGTGTGTGTGTGTGTGTGTGTGTGTGTGTGTGTGTGTGTGTCTGTGCGTGTGTGTGTGTGTGTGTGTGTGTGTGTGTGTGTGTGTGTGTGTGTGTCTGTGCGTGTGTGTGTGTGTGTGTGTGTGTGTGTGTGTGTGTGTGTGTGTGTGTGTGTGTGTGCGACTCCGTCTATCTGTGTCTTGCCTCTGTCTGTCTGCCTGTCTGTCTGTCTGTCTGTCTCTCAGCGCTAAATACGGTTAAAAACTATGTAAAATATGTTCACTCTCTCTCTCTCTCTCTCTCTCTCTCTCTCTCTCTCTCTCTCTCTCTCTCTCTCTCTCTCTCAACATCCATTGTTCTTTTCAAACCGAGCTTCATCATTGATGTTCAGTATCCACTGTGCCCTTAGATCTGTGATGCATCATTCGTTTGTCTCATCCATTGCACCTTGATCTTTGGCATATCAAGCTGGGAATGTAGGAACTGGGGACTCTGGGCCTCTGCACAGCTTAGTGGCTCAAAACACCGAGCTCTTAAAGAGTGGGGTTTGCGAGTTCGAATCCCGGGTCCAAACCAGTGTACACCGTCCAGTTTAGCTTTGTGCTATCTACTTCAATTTTGTGGAGGTTTGTTCCCCTCCCCTCCACACCTTTGCCCCCTCTCCCGTCCATCCACCTCCCCCACCCCCACCTCCTGCACACTCTCATTCATCACTACCTTCCTGCCACAGTTCTCCCAGTCCGTCACGTATTACGAGGAGGGTAAGTGTGGCTGTTAAATGTGAAACAGGTGTGAAAGTAATTTGTCTGTCTGCCTGTCTGTCTGTCTGTTGGCCTATCTGTCTGTCTGTCTGTCTGTCTGTCTCTCTCTCTCTCTCCCCCCTCTCTCTCTCTCTGCTTGCCTGCCTGTTTGTCTGCCTCTCTCTCTCTCTCTCTCTCTCTCTCTTACACACACGCGCACGCGCGCACACAAACACACACACAAACGCGCGCGCATACACGCACAAACGCATGCACGCACACACACACACACACTCGCACGCATGCACGCACACGCACGCACACACACACACACACACACACACACACACACACACACACACACACACACACACACCACACGCTCACACACACACACACACACACACACACACACACACACACACACACACACACACCACACACCACACACACACACACACACACACACACACACACACACACACACACACACACACAACACATACACACACACACATTAGGCAGTCTGGTGGCACAGCGCGGACTAATACAGCTGTCGGGCAATAATACTCACAGCTTGAGAACTCCGAGAGCCGACACCATGCGATTTAAAACACTTCCAACTGACTCCAACCATGGCAGAGCGCAGAACAGGAGAGGCGGGGGGGGGGGGGGGGGGGGGGGGGGGGGGGAGGGGGGTTGGGGGGGGGGGGGGGGCGGGGGGGGGAGAGGGGAGGAGGGGTGAGGGTGGTTAAAAAGGGTAGGAAAAGGAAAAGACTTTTTATTTTGGTTGGTCTGCAGCAATGTGGGGAGGTCCCCTTGGTCCGAAGATGACGTTTGCGTTTTTGCAGTCATCGATTTTCGCGGAGGTGGCTCTGCAGCCCCAATTTGGAGGGCAAAAAGTCTGGAACAGTGGGGGCACTGGAAGCCCTTTGTCGTGTTTCACTGTGCTGCTGCTCGTGGTTGACCTGGGGGTCGTTTTGGGCGGTACTTTCGAAGTTGGTTTTGCGGCTTTTGAATTGGGGCCCGCCCAGAGGTCGGTAAAATGGCGCACTCCTTAGTTCTTTTGGTTTGAGTTCGCACCCTGGAGGTTTGTTTGACCGAGTCCTTGTTTTCCCTTTCTTTTGGGCGTCCCTTGGTTTTTTTTGCCGTGCGAAGCTTCCATACGCGCGCCTTGGCATGGTGCTCTTCCCTACGGTTGGGGGGGGGGGGGGGGGGGGGGGGGGAAAAAGGGGGGAGGGGCGTGAGGGTGGGTTTAAAAGGGTCAGGAAAATGGAAAAGTCTTAATTTTGGTTGGTCTGCAGCAATAGTAAAGGGTTTAAAAAAGGTCTGCCCGACGTGGCTGGATGATTCGTTGACTATTGATGTGTCATTTCCAAAAGACTCAACCGTTTTCTTTCACGCGATGTGAATCTCTCCCGTCCCCCTTTTCTGTCTGGTCTCTGTTGTCTGTCTCTGTCTGATTGTGTTGCCGTCTTTTGTTTATGTCTGTCTCCTTTTCTCTCTCTCTCTCTCTCTTCTCTTTTCTCCTCTTCTCTTCTCTCTCTCTCTGTATTATCTGTCTGTCTCTGTGTCTTTGTTTCTGTTCTCGTTGTCGATCAAGCTTCAGATTTTTTTTTCTTGTCATATTTACAATTTCCCGTTCATGGAGATGCTGTATTGTAACTTCTGGCTAGGGAGGGGGTTTTGTGTGTATAAGATAGAAGTATATGAAGCTTGTAAGTGTCATTCAAATTTTTTGTACCCCCCCCCCCCCCCCCCCTGAAAACAATTTTCAATAACTGCAGCTTGAAAACGGTACCTTAGAATTATTTGGCTACTTTTGACGGTCAAAGAAGGAGATGAGTGAATCTTATACTTTCTAAAGAATAAACATCTTCGCAGTTTGTAAAGTTCTTACGAAGTATTGTCTGTTCCATTGCTCTAGCGACTGTGAGAACGTTGTTTTAAAAATTGTTCTGTTTTGTTCACAGCCTGTTTTTGACCTGTAACATATGATTGTTCTCTCGCTTATACTCTTTCAGATCGGTTCTTACAAAATGATCTGTGCGCTCAGTATGAACTTTAGAGTCTAATGAAGCAATATCATCATCATCATCATCATTGTCACGGTCAAAAATAGAACAACCAAGTCGTGGTCCAGGTTGTTTGGACATAGCTCTAACTCAAATATTCTGGGCGCCACATAGACGGGCCCATGGTTCGGATCCAGCCAATTAAGCATAGGGGAGAGGCTCCACAGAGACGGTCTGTCCGGCTAGACGGACTAAGCAGCTTTGACGACGCCTCGATGTCTAGCGAGACGAGTCGTAGCGCCTGGCTCAGGCTCATCTAGCCAATTTATGGAACCAGCGCCATTGTTAGTCGGACGTCGCAGGTTAAAGCAGGAAAGGGAGAGGGAGAAGGTAGTGTGTGGTGGGGGTGAAATCTGCTAATCAATTAAATGACCAATTGACCACCACAGAGAGTAAGGCGTGTAGGCGTGACTGTCATGATTTGAATATCCAATGGAATTAGAGGGAGATAACTTCGGGTATCAGGGGTAAAAATACTGACCAATGGTACTCGCCCTTTTGGACAGATCGGAACGGAATAAGAGGATGTGAGAGTGAGAGAACGGGAGAGACGAGAGGAGAACGAACAGAGAGACGAGAGAGAGAGGTCTGGTGTAATCTCTGAGGAGAGAAAAGCAGAGAGATGAGGGGAGGAGAGAGGAGAACCAAGTTGAGAGATTAGCATGAGATAGTCTGCAGAGGAAGGACTTAGGAGAGATGTGGAGAGAGTTGCTAACTAATGAAGAGGAAAAGAAAGAAGAAAAAAAAGGAAAAGAAAAGCAACCATGTCCATTTGATAAGAGCAGACTAGAAGAGAGAGAGAGAGAGAGAGTGCAATGCGTTAATGCAGGAAGAAAGAAAGGAGAACAGATCGATGTTGATAGTCACTGTTCTATCTTCACTGGGGTTCGACTCATACTTGGCCAGCGCCACTTTCATCGACAGACCAACGCCAGTGCCAACAGTCTCACCTGACCAGGCGCCAGCAGACCAAGACCAGTGCCAGCAGTTGTGTCGTGCTTGTGAAAGTGACAGTGAAAAGAAAGAAAAAAAAAAGAAAAGAAAAGACAGTGATTCGTGAATAGTTAAGATCACCTGGCCAGGTAAAGTAGAAATCTATTTATACCCGGGTTAGTTAATGATGTTTTAGATAAATGATTTTGTGAAGTTCACGGAAAGAGAGAATGTTTTATTTTGTTTGATTCCATATGCATTGATGTTTCTTTCTATTGATCATGTGTAGTAAAGTTTTAGACTTTACTAGTGGTTTGATGTGACGAATGCATGATATATGAATGAGATTGTAAGCAAGCTGTGAGTGTGTTTGGGCTGTGCGCTAGTCCTTCCTCCACTGACATCACCCGGTTTGACAATTTATTGGCGAGCTTGCCAGGATATTCTGGCCCATTTATTATAATTGTTCAACTTCTCAGAGAGGAAGCTGGGTGGGATTCAAGTATTGTAATCCTAAAGACAAGGGGTTGTCTACTGTATGTTCCCAAGATAGTTAAACACTAGGCTTGGCATTGCTTCCAAGATAGTTAATACTAGGCTTGGCATTTCAGCCCCAGAGTACTCATTTCGCACAGATTGCCTATAATTCGCTCTCATAGTTGGGTCAGGCGCTGGGCGTCTTATAAAAACTAATTACGTTGTCCCAAGCTAATATTATCATTCATAGGATTGTGCTATTACGTCACTCGTGTCGGTAACCACCAGTTGGCTGTCGTAGTATAAAATCTTGTTCAAAAAAAAAAAAGAAAAGAGATACAATGGCGGAAGAAAAGAACACCCTATTGAACAACTCGTGAGCGTCGCTCGTGATTTAGGTTACTCAGGAGATGAGTTGCGAGCATTTGTTGAAAACCAGCAAAAGATGGAAAGGGATGAACGCGCGGAAGACGACGTGTCCGCGGGAGAAATAGCAGAGCAGGAAACAGAAAAATTAAGGATTCAGGCTAATGATAATCAGGCTAGGGAAACGCAGGAAACGGAAAGGATTAAAGCTAGGGAAACGCAGGAAACAGAAAGACTAAAGGTTCAATTAGAGTTAGAGAAAGTGAGGATACAAAGGGAGACCACCGAGGATGGGAGTTCAGTTTCCAGTGACTCTGTGCGCAGTTACGCTCCCCGACCAAGTTGCCAAAATTCTCGGAAGGGACCGATTCGATTGACGCATACATCAGTCGTTTCGAAACGTTTGCGACCAGTCAGGGTTTGGCCTCCAGAAGAGTGGGCAGTCATTTTGTCGGCGTTACTGACGGGTAAGGCATTACAAATTTTCACTGCGTTGCCAGCAGAACAACAGTCTGATTTCGGCGCTGTGAAGGAATCATTGATGAAGGGATTTGACCTCACAGAGGAGGGGTTCAGGAAGAAATTTCGTTCAGCTAAATTACAAGCAGGTGAGGACGTACACTCAGTTTGGTGCACGTTTAGAATCACTATTGATAAATGGTTAGAGTTGAGTGGTACGAAAAAGGAGTTCGCTGAATTGAAAGAGCTAGTATGAAGGAACAGATTTTGTCAGGTTGCGGCCCTGAGTTAACCTACATTTGAAAGAGAGACAGCCAGAGACAGCAGGAGAGTTGCTGAAGTTCGCAGAGGTGTATAGAGAGGCACGTTTGGGCACTAAGGTGCAGGAGAAACAGGTGCCAGGCACAGGTGAGAAGAGTGCAAGGAGACCAGGGGAGTTTTCTGCAAAGTCTGCAAACCCAGTGGTGGGGCAGAAGGAAGGGCAAAGGGACATTAGGTGTTTCATTTGTCACAAGAAGGGACATGTGGCGAGGGATTGTCGCATGAGGTTCCAGAAGGCAGCAGCCTTGCAAGAGGTGGATAAGGGTCGTCAAGGGAAACGACCTGCAGTGGAACCAAAAGGGATTCAGTCTGAGAGGGTGGAGTGCAGCTTATGGCTAGCACTGGACAGCAGTCAGTGTCAGGGATGGAGGGCACTAGGCTGATGTGGTTCGTTACCAGTGGAAGAAGGGTGGATTGGCCAGCAGAGGGTGAATAGTGTTACGAGACACTGGTTGTTCATGTGGTGTAGTTAGAACAACGCTGGTCGAGAGAAAGGGGATTTGACAGGGCAATCCAGACCTGTACTCTATCGATGGCACTGTGAGGGAGTTTCCAGTTGCTAAGATAGAAGTACGTACCCTTACTTCTCAGGCGAGTTGTCTGCGTTGGTGATGGAGAAACCCCTTCATGATTTGATCATTGGAAATATTCCAGGGGCAAGGGATCCAGGGGATCCTGAGTTGTTGACTGCTACAGGGGCAGCAGTTCAAACACGGAGCAAGAAGGAGGAAAAGGTTGATAAACGTTAGTCGTTCCGCAAGGAAGTCAGGCATGATGTGTCGCCTGATGAGTTTAGGGCAGCGCAGGAACAAGACCCTTCGCTCGTGAAGTCTTGGGAGTTGGCAAGAGGTGGGAGAAACAGGAGGTTAGAGGAGGTGAGACAGAATTTCTTGTAAAAGGCGGGCTGTTGTACCGAGTGTTCACCAAGGGGGAAGACAGGTAAGGTGACCACTCAGTTAGAGGTACCAGCAGGTTATCGTGACATGTGTCATGTCAGTGGGTCACGAGTCGCTCATGGCGGGTCATCTCGGCACCAGCAAAACAGCTGACCGAATCTTTGATGACTTTCATTGGCCAGGAGCAATGGCAGACATCAAGCGTTTCTGCATGTCATGTGACGTGTGTCAAGGTCAGCCACAAGAGGGGTGAAGAGGAAGGCGCCTCTTAAACATCCCCTTTAATTGACACACCATTCAGGAGGGTGGCTGTTGATCTGATTGGCCCAATCGCGCCCTGTTCCAAAGGTGGGCACAGGTATGTGTTGACGCTGGTGGACTACGCGACCAGATACCCAGAAGCGGTTGCATTGAAAGGCGTAGATACGCAACAGGTCGCTGAAGGGCTGGTAGACATCTTCTCTCGCGTGGGTGTGCCAGCACAAATTCTCAGTGACAGGGGGTCCACAGTTCACCTCAGGCGTGATGAGGGAGGTCAACAGGCTGCTAGGGATCACACAGCTTCTCACTACCCCATACCACCCACAATGCAATGGCTTGGTGGAGAGATTCAATGGTGTGCTGAAGGGCATCTTAAAGAAGCTCTGTGAGGAAAGGCCAGCAGATTGGGACCGCTACTTCCAGCGGCACTGTTCGCCTACAGGGAAGCCCCTCAGGAAAGCACAGGCTTTTCGCCATTTGAGCTGCTGTATGGGCGGACAGTTCGGGGACCAGTGTGCATTCTCAAAGAGCTGTGGTCCGGAGAACAGGAGTCAGAAGAGGTCAAAAACACTATCAGTATGTGGTGGACCTACGCAATAGGCTAGAGGAGACATGTAAGGTCGCAAGGGAGAGTTTGCAGGAGGCTAGGGTCGTCCAGAAGAAGCAATATGACAGGAAGGTGAGGAAGCAATTCCTCAAGGTGGGAGATCAAGTCCTGTTACTGCTTCCCACGGATCACAACAAGCTGCTGATGCATTGGAAGGGACCATTCACCATCATTGAAAAGGTAGATCAGGACTACCGAATCGATGTGAATGGGAAATCAAAACTTTTCATGCAAATTTGCTCCGCAAATATATTCAGCGTGAGACTCAGCACATAGGCGCAGCAGCAATCATTGATGGAGGTGAAGGAGACCCAGCAGAAGAAGGGGAGATTTTGTTGCCTGAGTTTCCAGGGGAAAGAGTCATACAGGGATGTGTCACTGTATGAAGGGCTAGACAGTAGGAGACAGGAGGAAGTTAGGGGGCTCCTGGAACAGTATAGGGCGTCCCTGACTGACAAACCAGGCCAGGACAACTCTAGAGACATGTACGGTGGAGTTAACATCGCAAAAACCCGTACATGTGAAAGCCTACCCGATCCATATGCCACCAAGCAAGTGATCGAGGAGGAGGTAGAAAAGATGTTGGACCTTGGGGTGATTGAACCGTCCAAATCATCGTATAGTGCACCCGTCGTCTTAGTGAGGAAAAGTCAGGTGAGCATCGATTCTGTGTTGACTATAGACGTCTGAACAGTGTCACCAAGGTCGATGCGGAGGTCATACCGAACATGGAAGACCTGTTCGCTCAGATCGCCACAAGCAAGAGCCAGTATTTCACCAGGATAGATCTGAGCAAGGGTTACTGGCAAATAGCCCTGAGTGAGGACTCAAAGGAAGTCACAGCATTCTCCACTCCTATGGGGCTATACCAGTGGGCGAGTACTTCCTTTTGGGATGGTCAACGCACCTGCAGTTTTCTCTCGGATGATGAGGAAGTTATTGACGGGATTGGAAGGCGTTGTGAATTTCATGGATGACATTCTGATAGCATCCGAGACATGGGAGGAGCATATGAGGCAGCTAGGAGCAGTTTTAGAGAGGTTGAGACAAGCCAATCTCACAGCCAGACCAACAAAGTGCCAGGTTGGTTTTCCAAGCCTGGAGTTCCTAGGTTTTGTTGTCGGAAGCGACACAAAGCAGCCAGAAAGGGGAAAGGTGGAGAAGATGATGAATTCAGAGAGACCAAAGACCAAAACAGAGTCAGGAGTCTGCTAGGTTTTATTGGGTTCTATAGGGAGTTTGTTCCAATTTCGCAGCATCACGAGTCCTCTCAGTGATTTGGTTAAGGCAGGGAAACCGGCAGTGGTCGAATGGTCAGACGCTGCAGAGCAAGCACTGCAGACGGTGCTGGAAAGACTAGGTTCCCGTCCCATCTTGAAGCTACCAGATATGTCCAAACCATTTTTGTTGCGGACAGATGCATCAGGTGGTGGGATAGGTGCAGTATTGTTACAGGAGCATGAAGGGGTCGAGTTTCCTGTGAGGTATGCTAGCAGAAAGTTGACAAAGTGTGAAGAAGGGTACGCAACGGTGGAGAAGGAGTGTTTAGTGTCGTGTGGGCCGTGCAGAAGTTCACAAATCTTGTATGGGAAAGAGTTCGTGATGAGACAGATCATCAACCACTCAAATTCCTGCAGGAGGCACAGCTGAAAAACAGCAGGGTTCTGCGTTGGGCAATGGCACTGCAGCCCTACAGGTACCGAGTGCAGTACATCCAGGTCGACAGAATGTCGGAGCTGACTATTTAAGTCGCGTGTCTAGCAAGCTGCAACTCAGAGGAAGTCAGTCATATCCGGGGTGCTTGTTGAGAATATGTGTTGATTACAGTTATGTTGATTGGATATGGGTTCATTCCCAGTTGGCTATGGCTCATATTTTTTTGTGGGAGACTTGTTCATATTTTCTTTGTGAGATTTGTTCATGTAATGTAGTTATGCTTGGAGCATTAACAGCCGCTTGTGTAGTAATGCATTATTTGCAATAAGTGAGGATGGAGATTCCTCAGTGAAGTGTCATGGATCGTGATCATATTTTTTGTGCTTTTCATAAGATTGTGAAAAGGAGAGATGGCAAATCCGCTAGGTAGGGGAATTGCATAAGGGCGCACAGAGGTCGTTATAAAATGAATTGAAATAACGCAAGAGCGCACGTCAATGATAACTCATTGGAGTGGTATTCACTAATGATATATTTTATAATTTATAAACGTTGGTTGTAAAGTATTTTTTTTAAACTTTGCACGTGTAGCTGTGTGTCAGCAAATTCGGTTGTTGTTTTTTTTGTACCGTGGTTTTGAGACGATGCGGTGCATAGTCTTTTGCAAGGGGGAAATTGTCACGGTCAAAATAGAACAACCAAGTCGTGGTCCAGGTTGTTTGGACATAAGCTCTAACTCAAATATTCTGGGCGCCCATAGACGGGCCCATGGTTCGGATCAGCCAATTAAGCATAGGGGGAGAGGCTCCACAGAGACGGTCTGTCCGGCTAGAGGACTAAGCAGCTTTGACGACGCCTCGATGTCTAGCGAGGACGAGTCGTAGCGCCTGGCTCAGGCTCATCTAGCCAATTTATGGAACCAGCGCCATTGTTAGTCGGACGTCGCAGGTTAAAGCAGGAAAGGAGAGGGAGAAGGTAGTGTGTGGTGGGGGTGAAATCTAGCTAATCAATTAAATGACCAATTGACCACCACAGAGAGTAAGGGTGTAGGCGTGACTGTCATGATTTGAATATCCAATGGAATTAGAGGAGATAACTTCGGGTATCAGGGGTAAAAATACTGACCAATGGTACTCGCCCTTTTTGGACAGATCGGAACGGAATAAGAAGGATGTGAGAGTGAGAGAACGGAGAGAACGAGAGGAGAACGAACAGAGAGACAGAGAGAGAGAGGTCTGAGTGTAATCTCTGAGGAGAGAAAAGCAGAGAGATGAGGGGAGGAGAGAGGAGAACCAAGTTGAGAGATTAGCATGAGATAGTCTGCAGAGGAAGGACTTAGGAGAGATGTGGAGAGAGTTGCTAACTAATGAAGAGGAAAAGGAAAGAAGAAAAAAAA
>JAFLJL010014477.1:17500-22500 GCA_018398815.1 Conus ventricosus | reverse complement strand
ATTCGATTACAATGATTAGCGTCCATTCGCTAAGTCTTCTGTGAACCATACTTTGAATAAATCGTCTCAACATAAAACCTACTCCGTTAAAAAACGCTTATCCCCACTCCCCTTGTCTACCATTTCCCCTTTTTTACCCCCCCCATACCTACCATTCTTCTTCCCCACCCCCCTCTGACCTCTCTCTCTGTGTAGTTTTTGTTTGTTTGTTTGCTTGTAAGTTTCCTTTTGTTTTACCCCCCCCCATTCATTAGTGCTTTTATGAGCAGTTTGCTTATCATTGTAGAATTAGATTATTCATGTTGGTATGTTGAATTGTTGTATGAATGATTTTGTGCTGAAAAATGTATGCTTTACAAGGACAGATTGTAAGACTAGGCTTTGGGGCCTAAAATCTTCATCCTTGGGTATTAAAGATCAATCAATCAATCAATCAATCAATCAATCAATCAAAACAATCAATCAATTCTCTCTCTTGACACACACACACACACACACACACACCACACACACAAACCCCACACACACACAACACACACACACACACAAAAACACACACCCCGTGCACGCGCGCTCACGCAGTACGCACGCACGTACGCACGCACGTACGCAAGCACGTACGCACGCACGTACGCACGACGTACGCACGCACGTACGCACGCAAGCACGTACGCACACGTGTGTCGTTCACGAGTGCTCACGGAACACAAGGTAAATGCTTATCCACGTTTCCAAAACTTTAAGTGTTAAAGACAGAAAAAAACCACTTGCACTTTTGTGTGTATGATGAGCCTCTGTGTAATCCGCATTAAAACGGGAGGTGAAGCGTACATTTTTTTGTAAATGCAAATTTCTCATAGGAAACTCATCAAACATGAAGTGAGAAAAGAAAGAAAGAAAGGAAAGAAAGAAAGAAAGAAAGGGGAATCGGGGGAAAAGAAAAAAAAATATAGTAGAAACAAGAGGGATTATGAGTTTTCACAAAAGGGGAAAAATAAGTTAGGTCGAGCTTCTGTCTCCCCTCTACTCCCTCTTTTTTTCCCCCCCACTCTCCCTCCCCCTCCCCCTTATTCGTCCGCCTACCCCCCTTCCCTACTAACCCGCCCTCCTTCCCCATTCCTCACCCTCTCTCCAAAAAAACTATGAACCAAACGGGCTACCTTGAGTGACACAACAAGGGAGTGTATGCGTGTCTCTGACAGAAATAGCTCAGCGCTGGCTTTCACACCACTAGGTACTTTCTATTTCAGGGAGACCACTCACAAACGCCTGCGGGGTCCAGTTACCTCCCCACATGGCGTGGCGGGAAATATAATTAGCTGGGAGTAATCTGGTCGCACTTAGTGGCTTTCAAGTCATCGGATAAACTTTGGCCCGGGAGGCATCAAGTTCAAATCCAGTTCAGTTTGGAAAAAAAAAAGAGAAAAAAAAAGATTTTGCTTGCTTTTCTTTTCAATCACCGTTGGCAATGGTGGCAGATTTCCAGGGGAAAAACCAAACCCCCTATAAACTCAGTCTTCAGAGTACAACACCCTAGACCAACAGTCTTCGAGTACAACACCATAGACCCACAGTCTTCAGCGCTACAGCACCCTAGACCCACAGTCTTCAGAGTGCACACCATTGACCCACAGTCTTCCCCGTACAGCACCAAGACCCCCAGTTTCAGCGTACAGCACCCTTGACCCACAGTCTTCGAGTGCAACACCATAGGGCCCACAGTCTTCCCCGTACAGCACCCTATACCCAAGTCTTCATAGTACAGCACCCTAGACCCCCAGTCTTCTAGTACAGCACCCTAGACCCCAGTCTTAAGAGTACACCCCCCCTAGACCACATTCTTCAGTTACAGCACCCTTGACCCCAGATTCATAGTTCGTACCCTAGACCCACAGTCTTATAGAACAAACACCTATAACCCACAGTCTTCATAGTTTCAGCACCTAGACCCACAGTCTTCAGAGGTTCAGCACCCCGACCCACAGTCTTCCCTAGTACAGCACCCTAGACCCACAGTCTTCAGAGTACAGCACCCTAGACCCACAGTCTTCAGAGTACAGCACCTAGACCCAAGTTTCAGAGTACAACACCCTAGACAACAGTCTTCAGCGTACAGCACCCTAGACCCACAGTCTTCAGAGTACAGCACCCTAGACCCACAGTCTTCAGGGTACAGCACCCTAGACCCACAGTCTTCATAGTACAACACCATATACCCACAGTCTTCATAGTACAACACCATAGACCCACAGTCTTCAGCGTACAGCACCCTAGACCCACAGTCTTCAGAGTACAGCACCCTAGACCCACAGTCTTCAGAGTTACAGCACCCTAGACCCACAGTCTTCAGAGTACAACACCCTAGACCAACAGTCTTCAGCGTACAGCACCCTAGACCCACAGTCTTCAGAGTACAGCACCCTAGACCCACAGTCTTCAGGGTACAGCACCCTAGACCCACAGTCTTCATAGTACAACACCATATACCCACAGTCTTCATAGTACAACACCATAGACCCACAGTCTTCAGCGTACAGCACCCTAGACCACAGTCCTCAGCGTACAGCACCCTAGACCCACAGTCTTCAGAGTACAACACCATAGACCCACAGTCTTCAGAGTACAGCACCCTAGACCCACAGTCTTCATAGTACAGCACCCTAGACCAACAGTCTTCAGAATACAACACCCTAGACCCACAGTCTTCAGCGTACAACACCATAGACCCCAGTCTTCAGAGTACAAACACCCTAGACCCACAGTCTTCATAGTACAGCACCCTAGACCCCCAGTCTTCATAGTACAGCACCCTAGACCCACAGTCTTCAGAGTACAACACCATAGACCCCCAGTCTTCATAGTACAGCACCCTAGACCCCCAGTCTTCATAGTACAGCACCCTAGACCCGCAGTCTTCGTAGTACAGCATCCTAGACCCCCAGTCTTCATAGTACAGCACCCTAGACCCCCAGTCTTCATAGTACAGCACCCTAGACCCACAGTCTTCATAGTACACCACCCTAGACCCACAGTCTTCAGAGTACAACACCATAGACCCAAAGTCTTCAGCGTACAGCATCCTAGACCCACAGTCTTCATAGTACAGCACCCTATACCACAGTCTTCAGAGTACAGCACCATAGACCCACAGTCTTCATACTACAGCACCCTATACCCACAGTCTTCATAGTACAGCACCCTAGACCCACAGTCTTCAGAGTACAACACCATAGACCCACAGTCTTCAGCGTACAACACCATAGACCCCCAGTCTTCAGTGTACAGCACCCTAGACCCACAGTCTTCAGTGTACAGCACCCTATACCCACAGTCTTCAGTGTACAGCACCTAGACCCACAGTCTTCAGTGTACAGCACCCTAGACCCACAGTCTTCATAGTACAGCACCCTATACCACCGTCTTCAGCGTACAGCACCCTATACCCACAGTCTTCGTAGTACAGCACCCTATACCCACAGTCTTCATAGTACAGCACCCTAGACCCACAGTCTTCAGAGAACAACACCATAGACCCACAGTCTTCATAGTACACCTCCATAGACCCACAGTCTTCATAGTACAGCATCCTAGACCCACAGTCTTCATAGTACAGCACCCTAGACCCACAGTCTTCAGAGTACAGCATCCTAGACCTACAGTCTTCAGAGTACAGCACCCTAGACCCACAGTCTTCATAGTACAGCACCCTACACCCACAGTCTTCAGAGTACAGCATCCTAGACCTACAGTCTTCAGGGTACAGCACCCTAGACCCACAGTCTTCATAGTACAGCACCCTAGACCCACAGTCTTCGGAGTACAGCACCCTAGACCCACAGTCTTCAGAGGACAGCATCCTAGACCCACAGTCTTCATAGTACAGCACCCTAGACCCACAGTCTTCAGAGTACAGCATCCTAGACCCCCAGTCTTCATAGTACAGCACCCTAGACCCACAGTCTTCGGAGTACAGCACCCTAGACCCACAGTCTTCAGAGTACAGCATCCTAGACCCACAGTCTTCAGAGCACAACACCCTAGACCCCCAGTCTTCAGAGTACAACACCCTAGACCCACAGTCTTCAAAGTACAACATCCTAGACCCACAGTCTTCGGAGTACAACACCATAGACCCACAGTCTTCAAAGTACAACATCTTAGACCCACAGTCTTCAAAGTACAACATCCTAGACCCACAGTCTTCAAAGTACAACACCATAGACCCACAGTCTTCAAAGTACAACATCCTAGACCCACAGTCTTCAGAGCACAACACCTTAGACCCACAGTCTTCAAAGTACAACATCCTAGACCCACAGTCGTCAAAGTACAACATCATATGACATTCAGTTTTCAGATTACAGCACCATGCATCCTTAGTCTTCTAATTACAGTACCGTAGATCATCAGTCTTTAGATTACAACACTATAGACCCCAGTCTTCAGAGTACAATTCCACAAACTCACGGCGTTTGAAGTACAGCACTATATTCTTACAACCTTCGTTGTGCAAGCCCTATATACCCACAGCCTCCAGAGCAAAATCCTGTCGACTCACAACTATAGACTCGCCACCTTCTATTTTCTCACTGCATTCTAGACCACAATCTCACAGACTCTCACAGACTTCTGGAGAACAAACAAGCCTCGGAAAGACAGCACCATAAATGTGCAGACTTCTGTAATGCAAAAGAAACCCACTGGAAGACAAGCCTATAGATTAGCAGACTTCTGGAAGGCAAAAGACAACCCACTGGAAGACAAGCCTATAGATTAGCAGACTTCTGGAAGGCAAAAGACAACCCACTGGAAGACAAGCCTATAGATTAGCAGACTTCTGGAAGGTAAAAGACAACCCACTGGAAGACAAGCCTATAGATTAGCAGACTTCTGGAAGGCAAAAGATAACCCACTGGAAGACAAGCCTATAGATTAGCAGACTTCTCGAGGACAAACGTAGCCCATGGAAAGGCAACCCAGGGATTCGCAGACTTGGAGGA
>JAFLJL010014477.1:2500-5000 GCA_018398815.1 Conus ventricosus | reverse complement strand
AAAATGTATTTCATCTTCCTTGGCCTGGTAACATAGCCGACATATCAGTCTATTTTCATTCAAAGCACTGTATCTGAACCGATGGCAAGCTATGTCAGAAATACCAAATCTAAACTTAGTCAATGCACTCTTAATATACCTGTCCATTTTCATTTTGATGTATGGCTCAATCATATACGTTGTTTTAAACAGTCTGTATTGTGCAAATCTGTCACTGTTGTTGATATGGTCATGCCAATCTTGCCATCTGCAATCAATCATTCTTTGCTTAAAACATTTCAAAAATCCCGATATATTTTCAACGCCTGGTTGTCCCAAACATATGCAAAGCCTACGAATTTAAGCACTGACGAACAGTGGTAGCCATGTCTTCTTACCATTATAATCCAAATTTCGTAACGTCCTATAAGCTTTATATGGTATCTTTGTTTCCTCCATTCTGGTTATTTTCAGCCAATACTTAATGCATTTTAAAAACGAATTAATATAAATCGGATACCTTCCAAGTTCGCCATACACTAAATCATTTGGTGTTCGATTGTCTACATTCAAAAATCTTTTCATAGCATATAAATGAACATTCTCTATTACAACACTTTTCTCAAAACCCCAGATTTCTGCTCCATATTGTAGAATTGGCTGCACCTGAGAGTCGAATAGTTTCGAAAAAAACAGAAAATGCGCCACTATTCAATTTGTATAAAATACGAAGTTATAACTGTGACTGCTCTCTTTGCTCTATTTGCTAGGTCTTGACATCCAAAGGTGAAACTTAATTTGGTAGTAAAATAAAACCCAAGATACTTGTATGCATTGACTACAACCATATATTCACCTCCATAAATCCATTTCTCACTACGTGCTAAATACCCACCTTTACGAAACACAATAATGTTGGTCTTATTCATATTAACTTTTATTCTAATTTAGTAGCAGCTGAATACAAACTGTTCAATTGTCTTTGCAGACCAACTACAGTTGTAGACAATAAAATAATGTCATCAGCAAAAAGTAAGACAAACAGTTCCAAGATATCAAAAGTCACACCATGCCGTCCATTTTGAATAATCTCCAAAGCCAATTCATTTATGAACAGAGAAAATAAAAAGGACTACAAACATCCCCTTGCTTTGACCCCTCTCGTACACTTGACAAAATCTGATAATTTAGCTCCCGCTCTAATTCTTGCTTTCACCTCCTTATACATACCTTTCACACAATGATACAGTTTACCTTGAATTCATGTTTTAACAAAATAGGCCACAGCAGTTTCGTGAAACTGAATCGAAAGCTTTCTCAAAATCCACAAAAGCCACATACAGCTTCTTGTTGTTTACAAATTGTTTTTGAATTGCAGCTAATAGACTAAACATGTGATCATAGTAGAATAACCTTTTTTAAATCCTGCTTGATGTTCTCCTGTTATATTGTTCTGAGATATCCATTCATGTAGTCTATTATTAATAACAGAACTATAGAGTTTACTACATACATTGCACAACGAAATACCTCTATAATTGTTTACATCGTTTATCTCCCCTTTCTTAAACAGAGGTAAAATTATAGATTCTTTCCAATCCTCTGGATAAATCCCGGTGTCAAAAAGATAATTAAACAATTTTAACTAAAAATCCTATAACAGTCGCACCGGAATGCTTAAAAAAAACTCTCCAATGAGTCCATCAGGTCCTGCAGTTTTACCATTCTTTATTTTCTTAATAGCTGTTAATATTTCCCCTCTAGATATTGGTCTGTCATAAGCAGTTTCTTCATTATTTATTGCATTGTCAGTCTCAGTGGACTCATCAACGTCCTTATCCAAAGATTTTTAAAATGTAAGAACCACTCTTGCATCGTAATATTATTTGCAGGTTGTAGTTTCTTTGTGGAAATCTTGTGAATAGTTTTCCAAAATAATTGCTGATTGTTACCGAAGACAGAAGATCGTTTAATAGGAGATCATTATGTTCTTTCTGTTTCCTTTCATTTAAATGTTTATATTCCTTCTCGCTTACAAAACAATATTCTATCCTCTTTATCCATTGTATTCAGAAAAATTCTGAATAATCTTCGTAGTTTACGTTTTTCTACCCTGCATTCTCGATCAAACCAATTCTGTATAAATTTCTTATTTATAGGCACAACTTTCCTCATTGTTTCAGCTTGGTCTTTGATAGTTATATTAAACAAGTTCAGAGCTTCATTAACATTCACAGAAATAAGATTTTCAGCGGCGTTTAACTTTTCTAAAACATTTGATGAATTCATGCATAAAGAAAAACTGTTGACTGTAATCTTGATTCCAGCAATATTTAACAATAAACTGGTTAACATCTACATTTGGGGTAAAACTGGTATGCGACTGTTCATTTGGCATTTCAATGCACAATACCAGGGGTAAATGATCAGAATCAAATCTTTCCATCACATTTAGAGTCATCTTTTTACACATTAGTTCAAAAAATCTGTAGACACTAGAAAATAATCATTCACACTACTC
>JAFLJL010014476.1:7500-20000 GCA_018398815.1 Conus ventricosus | reverse complement strand
CTCCAAGCCATCTTCATTTAACTTAAAACAGGCATTTCCCAGATGTACTGTTTTTGCTCCAAGCCATCTTCATTTAACTTAAAACAGGCATTTCCCAGATGTACTGTTGTTGCTCCAAGCCATCTTCATTTAACTTAAAACAGGCATTTCCCAGATGTACTGTTGTTGCTCCAAGCCATCTTCATTTAACTTAAAACAGGCATTTCCCAGATGTACTGTTGTTGCTCCAAGCCATCTTCATTTAACTTAAAACAGGCATTTCCCAGATGTACTGTTGTTGCTCCAAGCCATCTTCATTTAACTTAAAACAGGCATTTCCCAGATGTACTGTTGTTGCTCAAGCCATCTTCATTTAACTTAAAACAGGCATTTCCCAGATGTACTGTTGTTGCTCCAAGCCATCTTCATTTAACTTAAAACAGGCATTTCCCAGATGTACTGTTGTTGCTCCAAGCCATCTTCATTTAACTTAAAACAGGCATTTCCCAGATGTACTGTTGTTGCTCCAAGCCATCTTCATTTAACTTAAAACAGGCATTTCCCAGATGTACTGTTTTGCTCCAAGCCATCTTCATTTAACTTAAAACAGGCATTTCCCAGATGTACTGTTGTTGCTCCAAGCATCTTCATTTAACTTAAAACAGGCATTTCCCAGATGTACTGTTGTTGCTCCAAGCCATCTTCATTTAACTTAAAACAGGCATTTCCCAGATGTACTGTTTTGCTCCAAGCCATCTTCATTTAACTTAAAACAGGCATTTCCCAGATGTACTGTTGTTGCTCCAAGCCATCTTCATTTAACTTAAAACAGGCATTTCCCAGATGTACTGTTGTTGCTCCAAGCCATCTTCATTTAACTTAAAACAGGCATTTCCCAGATGTACTGTTGTTGCTCCAAGCCATCTTCATTTAACTTAAAACAGGCATTTCCCAGATGTACTGTTTTGGCTCCAAGCCATCTTCATTTAACTTAAAACAGGCATTTCCCAGATGTACTGTTGTTGCTCCAAGCCATCTTCATTTAACTTAAAACAGGCATTTCCCAGATGTACTGTTTTTGCTCCAAGCCATCTTCATTTAACTTAAAACAGGCATTTCCCAGATGTACTGTTGTTGCTCCAAGCCATCTTCATTTAACTTAAAACAGGCATTTCCCAGATGTACTGTTTTTGCTCCAAGCCATCTTCATTTAACTTAAAACAGGCATTTCCCAGATGTACTGTTGTTGCTCCAAGCCATCTTCATTTAACTTAAAACAGGCATTTCCCAGATGTACTGTTGTTGCTCCAAGCCATCTTCATTTAACTTAAAACAGGCATTTCCCAGATGTACTGTTGTTGCTCCAAGCCATCTTCATTTAACTTAAAACAGGCATTTCCCAGATGTACTGTTGTTGCTCCAAGCCATCTTCATTTAACTTAAAACAGGCATTTCCCAGATGTACTGTTGTTGCTCCAAGCCATCTTCATTTAACTTAAAACAGGCATTTCCCAGATGTACTGTTGTTACTCCAAGCCATCTTCATTTAACTTAAAACAGGCATTTCCCAGATGTACTGTTGTTGCTCCAAGCCATCTTCATTTAACTTAAAACAGGCATTTCCCAGATGTACTGTTGTTGCTCCAAGCCATCTTCATTTAACTTAAAAACAGGCATTTCCAGATGTACTGTTGTTGCTCCAAGCCATCCAAATAGTTTTGCTTGTTTGTTTGTTTGTTAGGTTTTTTTGGTTTTTTTTTTTTTTTTGCCTACTCGTAGGCGTGTCTGTTTGCACACATTCGCTGTGTTGAAAGGTGTTGAGACTGCATGATGCGTTCCTTGAGATGATCGTAACACACACAAACATGTTGCTTGAGATTGTTGGCATTTGCGTGATGACATCAGACACAAGCTGTGTGCAACAGACATAATACTGATCTGGAGAAGTTTGCCACCAGAAGTAATAACAGTTTCTTAAAGAAGCTTTTTTTTTCTCCATTTATTCAAATATTTTTGTGGGTAAACATCTCCAGCTTTATTCTGTGTGTGGATGTTTGAACTGGACTGGTTTATTATTATTTTTTTTTAAGGCGCAAAATATGGAATCGATTTTGACATGCCTCTGATATGGCCCCTTGATGTCGGCCGGGCTATAAAGAATGTGAATAAGATAGAATCTAACGCCTGCTAGAGTTCGACTCTGAAGAGAAAAAATTATCGGAATGAAATTAAGGTGAAGATTAAGCAAATACTTCGAAGGTCGTTAAATTCACATCATGCTCGATTGCATGAATTTGACGAGGCATATGAATGAAAGCGTGTGTGTGTGTGTGTGTGTGTGTGTGCGTGCGTGCGTGCGTGCTGCGTGCGTGCGTGCGTGCGTGTGTGCGTGCGTGCGTGGGTGGGTGGGTGGGTGCGTGCGTGCGTGCGTGCGTGTGTTGTTGTTGTTCAATTTAACGTCTTCAATTTAACGTCTTCAATTTAGCGTGCGTGTGTGTATGTGTGTGTGTGTATGTGTGTGTGTGTGTGTGTGTGTGTGTGTGTGTGTGTGTGTGTGTGTGTGTGTGTGTGTGTGTGTGTGTGTGGTGTGTGTGTGTGTATGTGTGTGTGTGTGTGTGTGTGTGTGTGTGTGTGTGTGTGTGTGTGTGTGTGTGCACGCTCGCTTTGCTTGCGGGGGTGAATTTCAGTCAATCAAATGAAACTGTATTGGTCAACTTTACACACACACACACACACACACACACACACACACACACAACACACACACACACACACACGAAAAAAAATAAAGAAAAGAAAAAGAAAAGAAGAGAAAAGCGACGTCCATATATCATTTCCATGGAGGGAGTCTTTCTGTTAGTTTGTTCCTCTCCCATCTTTCGTGCCTCGTCAGTGGCATTACACCCACGCCGCTTCTTCCTGCTCGCCTAAACACAGCCACAGCCACAGCCACACCCCTCCTGCCACAGCCTCTGTACCAGCAGCCTACAGAAAGCCACCAATAGCAGACAGCAGGCCAACTGTCTTTTCCTGCAGCTGAGGAGTTCCTGTAGCTCAAGAATACCGAGAAAAGAAAGAACAAAAATCAGCAGCCGCCGTGGTGAAGTAGTTAGCGTCGCGGACTCCCGGTTAGAAGGTCGTGGGTTCGATTCCCATCAGAGCCATGTGGGATTTTTCTGACCCGACCGACTCCCTATCCAGAGTTGAGTTTGCCCACGGGCTCAGTTGGGAAGACTGGGACCACACAGTGGAGTTTCATCCACTTAATGGATGCGACAGTAACAATTCAAACTGCTTCGTGAATCAGTCAGGGGATAGCACGTTGCCATTTCCTGATTCATAGAGAAAAGAAAATAGTGAATATGAATAGAAACAATGTCCTTGTCGACGTCTAACCTTGAAAAAGAACATTCAGCTTGCCTGCATCGAAGACAGACTTCAAACGGAATGACGCTGAATCAGGGACGATTTTTTTTAATGACGCTGATTGATGAGGATAAGGATGAGGATGAGGATGAGGATGATGAAAATGATGCTACGGATTTCCATCCAGCGCTGACACTACATGATTGCACTCTACACTTACTTTCATAATATATGCCGGCGTCAGCCAGGCTCGAGAGATACAGACACCTGCGGTTTTGGTCAGGAAATTTGAGCAACACTGTCAGAGACGTACCCATGAAGTGAATAAAACTCGACCGTGTAGTACCAGTCTTCCCAAGTGAACCCATCGCAAACTCAATTTAGGGTAGGACCAGGTCGGGGGAAAAAAATCCCACAAATATATGGCTCTGACGGGAATCGAACCCACGACCTCCCAGTTTACTACTTCGCCATGGCGGTTGGTAAAAAATTCCGTCTTAGGTTCTCACCTGTCTTTTTTTTTTTAAATCTATAGTTCTTGAACTGTATGGAGGGGGGCTACCTGGTTCACCAAATTCTGTCAGTGTACTTGCGTTTGATAGCTGATGAGACCTTAATCGACGATGTTCGGACATCTGCCAGGGAGGTAATCAGTGTTGGAGCCCGCGTTCAGCGAGAGTGACTCCGCCGTTTTCATTGGACATATGCAGCCGGTGGGCTTGGCCAAAACAATGTTGTCCCATCAATCAGCTTAACCATTTCATCAGAGAGAGAAAATGCCACTCCCCCCCCCCCCACCACACACACACACACTCCACTGGTCCCCTAGACTTCCCCCTCCTCCCACTATCACCGCCACCTCTCTGCTATCTCTTCTCCCAGTGCCTCTCCTTCTACCCCCCTCCCCTCCCCTCCTGCACTCAACTTCTGTCTTTTTCTCACTTCTTTCTATGTGTGTGTGTGTGTGTCTGTGTGTGTGTGTGTGTGTGTGTGTGTGTGTGTGTGTGTGTGTGTGTGTGTGTGTGTGGTGCGTGCGTGCGTGCGTGCGTGCGTGCGTGGGGTGTGTGTGTGTTGTGTGTGTGTGTGTGTGTGTGTGTGTGTGTGTGCGCGTGCGTGCGTGCGTGCGTGCGTGGTGGTGTGTGTGTGTGTGTGTGTGTGTTGTGTGTGTGTGGTGTGTGTGGTGTGTGGTGTGTGTGGGTGTGTGTGTGGGTGTGTGTGTGTGTGTGTGTTGTGTAGTGAGGGGGTCTGGGTCGGGGTCGATGTGCGCGCGCGCGTGTGTGTATATGTTTGTGTTCATATACGTGCATGTGCGTGCGTGCGTGCACACGCGCGTGTGTGCATGTGTACGTGTGTGTGTAGGTGGAGCAAGAGGAGGGGGGCGGGGGGCGATGTGTGCGTGTTTATGTCTGCGTATGTGCGTGCGTGCGATGTGGTGTGTGTGTGGGGGGGGGGGGGGGGGGGGGGGGGGGGGGGCGACGAGGGCGCTCGTGCGCGTGTTTGTGTGTGTTTGTTTTTAAGTGTGTTTGTGTGCGTGCGTGCGCACTGTGTCTGCGCGCGCGCGTGCGTGCGCCTGTGTCTGCGCGCGTGCGTGCGTGCGTTTGCGTGCATGGTGTGTGTGTGTGTGTGTGTGTGTGTGTGTGTGTGTGTGTGTGTGTGTGTGTGTGTGTGTGTGTGTGTACGCGGGCGTACATGTGTGTGTATGTGTGTGTGCGTGCATGTGTTCATGTATGCGAACGTACCTGTGTGCATGCGTGCATGCGCGTGCACGCGCGCGCACGCGCGCGTATATATATATATATATATATATTATATATATATATATATATATATATATATATATATATATATATATATATATATTGTGTGTGTGTGTGTGTGTGTGTGTGTGTGTGTGTGTGTGTGTGTGTGTGTGTGTGTGTGGGAGCAGGAGGATGGGGATTGACAGGGACATGGAGGGAGAGAGAGGGACGAAGAACGGAGGAGTGAGGGAGGTGGAGGTGGAGCCAGGGGGAGGGCTGACACTTATCGCGTCCTTGACCCATCCCGAGGCGTGTGACGGGCCATCTGAATGCCTCTATGGCTCAGAATGAGTGCCCCTCCCCCACTTCCCCTTCCCCTTCTCCCCCCCCCTCCTTCCATCTCTCTGTCATTTTGTCAAGTCATCGTTGCCTGCTTTGCTTACCTTTTGCCCTCCCCCATCCTCACCTTCCCCCCTTCCTCCTTCCTTCTGCCTTTCAATGCCCTCATCTCTCTCTCTCTCTCTCTCTCTCTCTCTCTCTCTCTCTCTCTCTCTCTCTCTCTCTCCTTCTTCTTCTTCTTCTTCTTCTTCTTCTTCTTCTTCTTCTTCTCACTGTTAGTTTGAAAAGATCTCACAGCTGTTTAAAACGTGTTAACAACGTCAGAGGCGTGACTGCTATTTAAGTGGAAGTGATATTAAACTTGGGCCTCCTTATTTTACTTAAAGTTCTCTTTTCTTTCTGTTTCTGCGTTGTTTGCTCTTTTTCTTTCGATATTTCAGGTCTTTGATTTTTTTTTTTACGCATTCTTTTCTTTCTCTACTTCCTGCTTTTATTTCCTCCGCACTTTTATCCCTTTTACTTTATTTTTTTCCACTTTCTTTGTTCGTTTTCTTCTATTCTCTGGTTCTTTATTTTCTGTCTGCCTTTTCTCTACTTCTTTGGTTTTACATCCTTTCTTGCTTTTTTTCCATTAACATTTTTTTCATTTCTTGGGTGCGTGCGCGCGTGCGTGCGTGCGTGCGTGTGCGTGCGTGGTTGCGCGCGCATGTGTGTGTGTGTGTGTGTGTGTGTGTGTGTGTGTGTGTGTGTGTGTGTGTGTGTGTGTGTTTCTTCACTCTTTTCCGTTTTTTAAAAAAAGTAACTCTTTCTTGCTTTTTATCCTTCTTTTATACCTGTTGCTTCCTGATTTATATAGTCTGTATTCTGAAAAAAAAAGATGAATGTGAATTTGGTGCCAATCTGACGAGAGAGAGAGAGAGAGAGAGAGAGAGAGAGAGAGAGAGAGAGAGGAGAGAGTAGAGAGAGAGGAGAGAGAGAGGAGAAAGAAGAGAGAGAGAGAGAGAGAGAGAAGAGGAGAGAGAGAGAGAGAAGTGGGAGAGAGAGGGAGAAAGAGAGAGAGAGAAGAGAGAGAGTGAGAGAGAGAGAGAGAGAGAGAGAGAGAGGAGAGAGAGAGAGAGGAGAGAGAGAGAGAGAGAGAGAGAGAGAGAGAGAGAGAGAGAGAGAGAGAGAGATTTTAATCTGTTACTGAGAGTTCAAGCTGTCACAAGATATATGGATTCCAAAGCACTTTTTTCCAAGTTGAGCCGGAAATGTTGATTTTTAAAAAACAGTTTGCTTTAATCTATTACTTTCTTTCTTTCTTTCTTTACATACTCATTTTTTGCTGTACAATATTTTCTGCTGACATTAAACCTGAGAAAGAGAAATCCAACTGAAAACACGAACGAATGAGGAGTTTCTCAACCCATAATAGTCCTCTGTCAACACTCTTTAGAGAGAGAGAGAGAGAGAGAGAGAGAGAGAGAGGAGAGAGAGAGAGAGGAGAGAGAGAGAGAGAGAGAGAGAAGAGAGAGAGAGAGAGAGAGGAGAGAGAGAGAGGAAGAGAGAGAGAGAGAAAAAGAACAGGAACAAGAACAAGAAAGAACTACGTAAATGAATACAACTGTATTTACCGCATCACCCTAAATTAATTCCACAGGCAAGGCGACCGCATCGGAATCACCCAGCACGCGCACCGCCGCGTGCGCCTCAGGCCAGTGAAAACACTGGGCACAGGGCCGCTCGTGCCCACGTTGTGCCTGCGCATCCCCGAAGCGAAAGGTGGCTGTGAGTGGCCTTTACAGCGAGGCGAACATGCGTTTTGAACAGGAACTGAGCTTTTCTGGTCTGTGCGACGTGGGGTATGTTCATTTTGCCGAGCGAGGGTGGGGGAGAGAAAGGATGAAAAAGACATTCCCCACTGTCAGCGGAACCTGCATGCAACGTTGCTGCCGCGATCTGTCTGGAACAAAGCGGCAGATATAAAATTGAGGGTGAACGTGCTGGATGGCCGAGTTAACCTCTTCGGGCTTTTTTTTCTTTCCTCTCCCCGCTGTGTTCTTTCTTCTTCTCAGGCCCTTTTCCCTAAAGGGTGGCTGGCTTGAAGAGGTGTTCGACCACGAGTTTCTGCTTTGCGGCTTCTGGAATCGTATGTGTGAACACGCCCAGTCCATACAGTTACGAGCTTCGCAGCTGACGGTTTTTTTTTTTTTTTTTTTTCCCCGTTTCTTTGACTCTGCGGTTTTCGTTTCTTTTTCTTCTTCTTTTTTTTTTTTTTTAAAATAATTAATTCATGATCATGTTCTTTTCTGCGGGGTGATGCATATTGCTCACCTTGTGCAACCAGCCCAATATTATTATTCTGTGCCCTCCAAGGGTCTGGTCTGGCATCGTATTCGGTCAGGACAGACTGGTGCCTAGGAACTGTCTGGTTGAAGCTTCGGGTGCAGGCAGGCCACGTCGTCGGAGGAAATGAATTCCTTTGGAACTGCGTGTTCGTGTCTTTGACTGACTGATGCGGTACTGCTGAGTCAGGATGCCCGTGTGAGATGCCCGTGTGAGATGCCCGTGTGAGTTGCCCGTGTGAGTTGCCCGTGTGAGTTACCCGTGTTGTGTGAGAGAAGCCGTGACGGTTTGAAAAAAAAAAAATTGTAAATTGGAAAAGATTCATACATATCTCTGCGGTATTGAAGTGAGGGGTTACATTGGCTATTTTCTTTAAGATAAAAAAAAAGAAGAAGAAAAAAAACATACAGGCCGCACACATGTGCATCTATCATAACTTTGACACGTGGTTTATCATCAGAATCTGCTCATTCAGCTAACTGTTACTGACATTTCCTGAGCTATAAGGACATTTATAATTTAAAAAAAAAAAACCTATAAGAGTTCTCTAACGTTCACAAGATATCCGCTGAAAACAGTTCTTTGTCTCCAACAAACTCAAAGACAAAGTGCGCCCAGCTTTTCATTCGTAAAATGTGCCTTTCACGGATTTTTTCTCATCAGTGATTTTTGTGTTGGGTCACAGCATATTCTCTTATTTACGTTCCTCAAACAAACAAAGCGAGTTTGTTTTCCACTTTGGAAATAAAGAGACGTTTCGCCCCAGGGCTGCTTAAGACCTTCAGGATTTAAGGCGGAGGAGTCTCAGCGCCACAGAAGACAGACAGACAGACAGACAGACTGATTTCCTCATTGCTGCTATCGTTGTCATCGTCGTCATCGATCTTATAATGCCTCAGTGAGTGTATCCTTGTCAGTGCCGAGGTCAACAGGACCGCTACTTCTCTCAGCTCCTTCATCAGTGAGGTAAGACAAGACAGAACACAATAACGGAGAGGAGATGAAGGTATTAGTAGAAAGGACACGGCGCCAGCAGCAACAACAGCAGCAGCAGCAGCAGCAACAGCAGCAGCAGCAGCGGCGGTGGCGGTGGTGGCGGCAGCGGTCTGTGAAATTGACTGCGGCTACACCGCCCAGCAGAAGCTAATAAGCCGTTGTCCTATTCGTTCCTCCGCGGTCCATCTTAATTATCAGGGTGAAAGAAACCATGACTCTGGGACGTGTTCAAAGCAGGGGGTAGTCTTTTATGTGAACAAACACTGCGCAGTGTTATTGAACCTACTTTACGAAGAACCAGCAATCCCCATTGTGGTACTCCAGTCATCGTGATCATTGGGTGTGAGTCTGTGATGGAAAGAAAAACAAAACAATGAAACCAACCAACAGATCAATGAACACATCGAAAGAAATCATGACTTTGTGACTGATTCAAAGGCGGTTGTAGTCTTTTGTGAACATACACTGCACTTTACTATTGAGGCTACTTTCTAAAGAATCAGCATCCCCATTGCCGTGTTCAGTTTCATTATTATTCAGTGTGAGCCTTTGGCAAAACAAACAAACAAACAAACAAACGCCTTGGGACACCCCATGAGACTGAACAACAAACTGGAGTGATTGGAAACTTTCTTCCAGCCACGTTGCCAGAACCGCCGTTTTAGTATCAGCTGACATTTTGGTGTCTGTTCGCCAAAAGCAGAAGAAACAACCACGACACGGAACGATCATCGTCATCGATGACATCAAGGACCCGCTGACTGATGACGTATCACATCCACCCCTATCACCTTCACCAGCACAGCCCCATCTCTCTGAACCCTGTACAATGGGCTGAAAACATCATCGTCATCGGCCAGACGACCACCACCACGACCACCACCACCATCACCACCACCACCACCACCACACCCGCCCACCACACCTCCAATCCTCTTTTCCTCCTCGCCCAGGCCGTGCTCTCCAGCAACGACAACGACAACGACTACGACGACGACGACGGAGGCGGCGGCGGCGGTGGCAGCGACAAGGCCAACGATCACCTGTCTCTCCTGGCGATGCTGACGACGTCCAGTGGCGGGGCCTCCAAGGATGGGGCGGGGGCGGAGGGGCGGAACATTCTGGGGCATTTCTTCACGGTGTGGGCGGTGGTGGTGGTCCTCCTGGCCCTGTCCTTGCTGACTCTGGTGTCCAACAGCACCATCCTCACCATGTTCGTGCTCAGGAAGAGCCTTAGGCGCTGCAAGAACATCTACATTGCCAGTCTGGCGGCCGCTGATCTGGCTATTGGCGTGACGCTGCCCGTGGCAGCCTTGGAGCAGGTTAGTGTAAGTGTGTGTGTGTGTGTGTGTGTGTGTGTGTGTGTGTGTGTGTGTGTGTGTGTGTGTGTGTGTGTGAGAGAGAGAGAGAGAGAGAGAGAGGGATAGATAGAGAGAGAGAGAGAGTGTACGTATGTGTGTGTGTGTGTGTGTGTGTGTGTGTGTGTGTGTGTGTGTGTGTGTGTGTGTGTGTGAGTGTGTGTGTGTGTGTGTGTGTGTGTGTGTGTGTGTGTGTGTGTGTGTGTGTGTGTGTGTGTTGTGTGTGTGGTTGTGTGTGTGTGTGTGTGTGTGTGTGTGTGTGTGTGTGTGTGTGTGTGTGTGTGTGTGTGTGTGTGTGTTGTGTAGTGTGTGTGCATGTGCGCATGTGTGGATGTGTGTGTATGCATGTGTGTGTGTGTGTGTGGTGTGTGTGTGTGTGTGTGTGTGGTGTGTGTGTGTGTGTGTGTGGTGGGGGAGGTGCCAATGTGTGAGGGTGGGTGCGTGCATGCATGCGTGCGTGGGTACATGTGTCTGTGTGTGTGTAGGTCTGCGAGTGAGTGAGTGAGTGAGTGAATGAGTGCGTGAGTGTGAGTGTGCGTGCGCGCGCGCGCGTGTCTGTATGTGTGTGTGTGTGTGTGTGTGTGTGTGTGTGTGTGTGGCCGCGCGCGCGCGCGTGTGTGTGTGTGTGTGTGTGTGTGTGTGTGTGTGTGTGTGTGTGTGTGTGTGTGCAGTAAATAAGTTAGACATGTACAATGCATTCCAGCTACTGACAACGTGGTCCACAAAATCAAACACAGAGAGAGAGAGAGAGGAGAGAGAGAGAGAGAGAGAGAGAGAGAGAGAGAGGAGAGAGAGGGGAGAGAGAGTTCACTGACGTACCACAAACGAAATCTAGGAACCAATCACCGAGAAAGAAAAAAAAAAAGAAATCGGACGATGAAAGGGGAAGAAGGGGAGGGAAGGAGTGGATGGGGCAGAGGAAATAATGAGGTGTAAGAATGGGCGGGCGGGCGTGTGGGTGGGCGGGTGGACGAGTGGGCGATGTACGGACAAATGTAGACAAATATAGACACTGGGGAGCGGAAGAAAGAGGGTGGAAGGAGGAAAGGGGAATGAGAGGGCAGGGGAAGGGAGAGGGGGTGGAGGGGTGGGGGGTGGGGGTGGGGGGCTATCCACATTAAGAACATTTTTCATCCAGGCGTGGAAAAAAACAAATTTTCCTAGAGTAATTTTATTTTCTCCGATAATTCAAATTCAGACCCCCAAAACAGGATGATTTCCGCCGGATGTTGAATATAATTCGCCATATCAGGTGTTCAAGTTAAGTTTTGAATGAAAATTGATTTGTGTATTTTTTGCGTGAATGACACCCACTTATTACGCCAGGCGAAAACACAATGAGGAACATAAGCAACAAATCTATCAGTTTATGTCTTCTGTTATTCCCTTTTCTTTATCAGTCTCTGCTTTCTGAGTAGGCCCCTGTCCCCCCCCCCCTCTCTCTCTCTCTCTCTCTCTCTCTCTCTCTCTCTCTCTCTCTCTCTCTCTCTCTCTCGTGTCCTCTTTCTTTCTTCCTTTCTTTCTTTTTTTTTTCTCTTTCTTTCTCTCTCAGTGTTGTCTTTGTTGCTTGCCAGTTAGTCAGACCTCCCGCACAGTTCTTCCTTCGTCTTTGGTTTTGTCTGTCTGTCTGTCTGTTTGTCTGTCGCCTGCAGATTTACCGTCTTGTGCATCAGTTCGTTTTTCGGTACCCCCCCCCCACCACCACTCTCTCTTCTCTCTCTCTCTCTCTCTCTCTCTCTCTCTCTCTCTCTCTCTCTCTCTCTCATCGTTCACAGAAACACACAACAGACATATGGACAAACACACTTACATATACAGAAACACAGACAGACAGATAGACAGACGGATAGTCATACACACAGACACACAAGCAAACCCCACGTAGAGTCTCTTTCTTTTTCTCTCTATCTCGTCCACTCACTCACACCACCACGCACACACACACACACACACAACACACACACACACACACACACACACACACGCTCGCGCCATGCAATCCCACATACGTACACATAGAGCACTTGCATACAAGCCAACACACACACACACCACACACAACAAACAAAACACACACCACACACCACCGCGCGCGCGCGCGCACACACCACACACCACACACACACACACACACACAACACTCACACACCCCCACAACACCACCACAGAGGAACATAAACGTCGGCCATCGCTACAGTATAGATTGGAGAAGCCGAGATAAGAATCTTACCCGGTCTTGCTACACCCAGGCCCCACAATCAAATGCTGCTGCTGCACGTAGATGCTTTACCCTGTGAGAATCATTCCCATCTTGGATTTTTTGTTTATATTTTTATTTATTACTTTTTTTTTTGGTTACATCCCCATTTCCCTCCTCCCGCCGTCCTTTCTGTCTGTT
>JAFLJL010014475.1:0-18316 GCA_018398815.1 Conus ventricosus | reverse complement strand
TTTGTAAGTGAAGAACAAGACGAACCAAAGCGTAGGATGGATGCAGGGAAAGTGGACAGATACACGGACAGACAAAACAAAAGAAGGAATGGGTGGAAACAAAGAGATGGAAAGAAAGAACACGAAAAGATATGGTTGGAGGAAAGAAGACAGAAAGAGGGAGAGAAAAATAAGAAAAAATAGAAGCGGTGATTAAAAGGGGAAAAAAAGGACAGAAGGACTAAAGAAAAAAAAATGGGTGGAAGGAAAGAAAGCTGGAGAGAAGAAACGAAAAAAAAGGTGGATCAGAGCAAAAAAGGGAATGGCTCGGGAACAAAAAAAAAAAAAAGGATATGTGGAAGAAAGGAAAAACAATAGCAGATATATTATATATATATATATATATATATATATATTATATATATAAAACAGTCAAAGTAGATAAAAATCCAAACAAACAAGATAAAAATATCCCAAATTTTCGGCTTTATTTGCCTTCGTCAGGGGTACAGACTGTCTGTACATAGAAGTAAGTGAGGAAAAAAACAGATGGTGGGACGAATATATATATATATAATATATATATATATATATATATATATATATATTATATATATATATATAGACAATGGTAGTAAATACCAGCAGAGATTTTAAAAAAATGCTCAACCGGACTGGGAGTTTTAGACCTTATCTTTTAACATTATATATATATATATATATATATATATATATATATATATATATATATATATATATATATATATATATATATATTCAATTATAAACAAAGCTTGCTCTTATGTCTTAGATTGAAGAAATAGGGGGAATGGTGCTGGAATGGTGCTCAGTACTTATCCTTGGAATTTATTAGTTTTTGTATATATATATAGAATATATCTGGAAACTTAAAGACGCAAAAACAAGCTACAATATATCCTGGAAAATCATAAAAAGAGCATCACCATACAGCAATGTTTCAAAAAGGTGCAACCTATGTTTAACTGAAAAATGGTTAATACTATGCAAACCACACTTAGCAACTTTAAACACCAAAACAGAAATAGTAAACAACTGCAGGCATAAACGGAAATCATTGTTAGTGAATACACCCAAAACAAAAACCTGAAAGCCCCCCAAAACACGTGCAGCCAACCCGCACGTGCAAACAACCAGAGAACAGGTAAATGCCAATCCTAACTCGCATCCGCCCTCAACTAGTTTCGGGCGGATGCGACCTAGGATTGGCATTTACCTGTTCTCTACTGTTCTTTGATAATCCATCACACATTCTCTTTCAATAACCAAAAAATAACGACCCTACAAACAAACATACTGTGTAGGATTGCCCGTTTTTAATACTAATTTACTAAACTTTTTAGATTTTAGTTTTTGTTTAATCCTGCGTTTTTCCTGATCATTTTCAATAACATCATTTTCGCGCAAACATTCTTCAAATGAGTCTCTGTCTTTCATGTGAAATAACACTACAGTCTTTAACTGTTCTCTAAAGTCTTTTAAAACTGAGTTATATTTTTGACATAAAATCCACACACTTATCCCAGCATGCCTTCCACTAAAAGCTAGTTTTGATAAAGAGTTTCTCTTTTTAACTATGTCTCTTTCTGCCGAACAGTCATCTATAATAAATAGTGTCTGCGTACCTTCAAACAGTTTATAAAACTGTTCTAAACACTCACTCAGTTTATTGCTAGGATTAACTAAATATATTTCATCATCTGTCCATATAAACCTTCTATCATGATATGCTTTGTTCCATTTAAGTGTTGGACAGAAAATCACAATATGATCAAAATTATAGCGATAAACTGTTTGTAATAGGTCGAGGACAAATATTGTTTTTCCGCAACCAGTCTGCCCACAAATTAATGAACAATGAGGGGTTTTTGTCATAAAGTTTAACTGCTCCATAGTTTTATAACAGAATTTAATCTAATCCAGTTATTGTTTTTATCATGCTCTCTGTCAAAACTTGTTCAGTATAATAAAACCCTATAAGGCCTAAATGTGTAAGATTAATCCAATTCAGTTCTGTAAGATTGTTTCTATTTAAGTCAACATTGATTTTGTTGCTTGTTGTTATAACCTTAATATCCTCACCATTGTGAAGAACGACGATGGTAACTTTAAGACGTTTAACGTCTAAGTTTTGCCAGCTAATATTAATTCCTTTTAAAAGGGCGCCACTAACGCCCACAACCCCATCCCTCTCCACATCTTTTAAGACAGAAATTTCAAATATCATTGTGAACGTGTCTCCTAATTTTCTGCTTGGAAAGAACTGTAATTTTGTAGAAGCTTCCTTTAAAACCGTTTCTTTTCTGTGGAGGATGTACTGTTTTTTCCCATACGGCGTTATTTCAATCTCTTTCCGACTATTGTCCTCTGGCATAAGACTTACATGTAAAGGGCCAGAGTTGAGTGCTTTTCTGAAACTTTTTTGGCGGCTAAAAAATGTAAATGGGCTTATGAATTCAAATTTTATGTCCCATTCTAAATATGGTTCTAAATGCCATTTGCTGTCAGGTTTTCGAACTATTTTATATTCATACAGGCCAGCATTATTTGCTTCTACATTACGCAGTTGTTCTAGTTTAGGAAACTTTTTGTTGTCGCCAACCTCTTTGCGTTTATAATCACCATCTTTAGTGTACTCAAACCCATACAAAGCGCATATCTCACCGTTTTGTTCAAAGTCCGCAACGTCTGCAAGGTCTTTTAATTCTAAAGTTATACACCTTACAGGCGCTAATGTAACTCCGGATTCTTCAGGCCCACGCGACATTTTTTAGAACAACTAATTATTTTATTTCTAAAACAATGTGTAGGTTATCACATTTTACAACTTTCCCGTTTTGTCTTTGATTTTTATCTTAAATGATTCGACCCTCCACAAACTAATCTTTTAAACTGTAAATTAGGGAATTGTATAATTTCATAATCGCAATATGCAGCTTTCCCTGACGGAAGAGCTCTTAAAACAGTTGAGGGCCTTCCATCATATAAGTTTTCATCAGTGCTCAGCTCGTCTAAATGAACATAGAGTAATGAATGTAATGCAAGATCGAGCGGATTTTCTCCCGCATAAGTAGTTTTGTTTGGCGCAACTCTAAAACTATGAGTGGGCGATTGGCAGTTGTAAAGCCTAACATTTTAGCTAGCTCTCTATCAAAATAGTAACCTACTTCTTTTTCTTCAGGCTTGAATGTTAACATTGTTTTCAGATTCGCATTGTTAAGTTTAAGAGTAATGTCAAAGTTACTCATTGCTTCTTTTAGTGAGCAAAACCGTAATAACCATCAGGTATGGTTAACTGGCTAACTAAAGTTCCCGCATTATTATATTTTTTAATCTTATTATTCTCCCTGCATTCACTTATATTAAACCATACGACTTTGTAAAAAATTTCATGGAGTGCAACCGTTTTGGTTCCGCAATCGTTATTAATAGCATGTTCTAAAAACGAAGGACGGTCTTGGGTTGTTATTGTTACAAACATTTTTTAAACGAAATAAAAATGAGTGCGTTTAAATATACTGATGCAAAATATTCTGTGGGGCCGCACTACAATCTTAAAAAATATAGCAACTGGCACCCTTGTCATTTCTGTGACTCAGACTGACACCTTTCAAGTAAAGGTGAGTACTCCATTAAGCAGATATCTTAACCCTCCTATTAAAAAAGACTACATCGCAAAAGTGTGGTTCAGTCATCCGATGCAGTTTTATCAGAACCAGTTAAACTTTGCTGTGTTTTGTGCATCAACTGGGTGTGGAGTGTCGTATGCTGATCACTTAAATCATCCTGATCCTTTGGTGAGGTCAGTGTACAGATTTCATTTTTATTACACCTTCAGACGTATTTTGACTGAACTGCAAGCGCCATTACCAAATGACAAACCGTTTAATCCATTCAGCAACAGAATAGACATGAAGGCTTTTGAAAGGATCTGTAACGAATTTAATATTAAGGCTAAGACAGACTTTAGACAAAAGTTGGATCTTAATCATGGTCTAGGCACCCTTTATTTTTGGGGCGTGCGCAGAAAGTATAACAATGACTGGGATCCTCCTTCTACATCTTTCTCTTCAGGAAACAGCTTTCGTCTGGGCCCCATAGGCAAGAGCATAAAACAGGGGGGGGAAAAACATTTTCTTGGGACATTTTCTAAGGGCCTAACTAGACGGGAATAGAACGAAAAAAACGACTCTTTTCGCACTTACTTTGGGGTTTTTGCTATTTCAAAAGCACGACAAAGTCGGGCATAACTAACCCTTTCCTACGGGCCTTTAAATGCCAAAAACAATACTTTAAGCAAATTTAGAGGACCCTTTTAATTCAAACAGTTGATTTACCTTCAAGTTTTAAAAAGGGTTCCCAAACCATGTTTTAACAATACGCAAGTTTCAAAAGTAGATTTTTGCTTTTGGGAAACGGGTTTTAATATATGCAAATTTCTGACCTCAGGCCCCGGGTAGGAACAATAAAAACTACAATAATGAAATCCTTGGGCCCGGCAATGAACAAAGGTGGGGAAAAAACCCCGACAAAAATATCTGAGCCAGTAATTTTACAAACAATAAAAAAAAACCAAAGCCCCCCCCAAGATTAAGTCATCCAATCCCTGGGGTCCAACGCCCCAAAGACTGTTGAAGACCGCAAAAAAAGTAATGACCAAAAATATGAAAAGCCCAGCGCTATTTTTTTGGATTAATTTGGCCCTGGGATTCCCTTGGGTTCTTTATCTTACAAAAATAGAAACCCCCAAACTATTAAAGAACTAATGCCCATAAGGCTGGGCCATAAAGCCAACTACTTTGTTTGCAGTAACAAAACCCCGCAACGATACCGCCAAATATACCAGGTAAAGAGTCAAAAGGGTTTTAAAAACCGGGCCTAATTTTTTTTAAAAACCCAAGTTTAATCAAGTTTTTTTTTTTTACCCATGTTTTAAATCAGGTGGATTAAAGGGCCCGGGGAACACTGACCTAGGACCACCACCCCCTGAAAAATCCATCCCCCGGGTACATATTGAAAATCCAAAGCGGTTTTAACGCTTAAAAAAGTGATTTCCTTGCACTCTAAAACAGCGGTTTTTATTTTTTTCTGCTACCCTTTGTGGTTTCATAAAAAATTCTTTGGTATTTCCCCTTCTTATTTTTCGTAAACTTTATTTGTAATTGTTCTGGGTTAGTATTCAACATTTCCTAGCTAGCAATCTTTCTATATTAATTTAAACTAGTCTTTTTCTATTTTTTTCTTTAAAAACACCCCCCTAATTTTGGCGTCGTCAGCATCACAATTTTTTTTCTTTTTTTTTTTTCAAATTACCCCCTTTAGTTCAGTTAGTTTTCAAATTTTTTAAAAATTTCCCCCCCGGAGGGTTTTTAAAAAGCACGATAAAGGGCTAAAAAGGGCCTCTCCAGGAAGCCGTGGGTTTCGTGTAAAGTTTTTAATCCCGTTTCTTCTTCTTCATTTGATTTTCTGCCCTTTTGTATTTATTATTTTCCGTCCGCTGTTTGAATTAAATCTTAAAGGTTTTTGGGTTTTTTTGTTTTTGGGCTCCCTGTTGGGAGTTTTTGTAGTTTTGGGGTTTTGATTTTTTTAAATTTTTTATCCCTTTTTAAAAATTCCCGGGTTTTAGAAAAAAGCCAAGGCATCCCGCCGTTTGGCCCTGAGCCTTTGCCCAAAATTGCCCCCCACCTAAAAACCCTTTTGAGGGGTTTTTCGTTATGCGAAAGCTAAACAAGTTGTCCCCTTTTTCGTTTCTCACCAAAACAAAGGGCTATCTTCTATTTTAAAATCATTAGGGTCAATAAATTTGGGGTTTTCTATTCCTAAACTTTGGTATAAGTTTTGACCTTACTTTCTTTTAAATTTTCACCCTTTGCCCCCTTTAAAAAATTTCATCTGCAATGGAGGGGGCTGTGCAATGCTGCCCCCCCCAAAGGGGAAATCACTCATGTCGTCTCCAGGTTAAAAACCCCAAAATTTTCTTCGCCTTCAACGCCTGCCATGTTTTTTTAATAAATAACTTTTTTATTTTTTTTAAATAAAAAAATGTCACAAGTATATGGTTCAATTTTTAACCCGCAAAGAACCCTTTTAAAAAACCCCCTTGGCGTGAAGGGAAATAAACAAATTTTAATTTTTCCAAAAAACCCCATCTACTTTTGATGCAGATCAAATTCTTATTTGTAAAATTTCCAGACCAAGGCAGATGAAGTGTTTGTGCCGGGGCCCCACGCGACTTATTTTAAAAATAGAACTCAAAATAAACAGCCCCAAACGGGAAAAGTTGTCCAGAATCGGGGCCCCGGGCAATCGTTAAGAAATTTCTATAAAATTTTGGGGGGCAAGAAATTTTTTCTTTACACAATCCCGCCCATTTTTTTTTAAAACCTATTCTGATCAATGGCTAACCGGAATAAAAGGGGGCTGATCTTGCTTTTCCCAAAGGAAAAAATTAAATGAAGAAGAAACTAAAACACAGAATAGGCCCCCCCGAAAGATGCAATAAACCCGGCAAAAAGTTGTGGCTGAAAATTTTGCGTAGGGAAAATCGCTTTTCCATCCCCTTGGTTTTTGAGTTTTTTTAAAGCGCGAAAAGCGCCATATTTTCCCAAGGGGGCATTAAAAAAACCAAAATTGTCATATAACAAATTTTTTAAAAAACCAAAAATTTCCCCAAACCCCCTTTTGGGTTTATCAAAAAACAAAACCAGACACCGAAGCAAAGAACAGCTTTTCTGACATCGCTTAATTTTTGACGTTGTTAGCAACTCAAATTTTAGCAAGCTGATTGAGAAAACCGATTCTTTCAAAAATTAGCAATATTTTACGAAAGATTTGACCACCATTCTACACATCCTAAAAGCAGGGCAGACAAAAATATTGGGAAATTTTTTTTTTTTGTATCACAGCAAGATCGCTTAAAGGAAATTTTTTTGCTTGGGGTTGGGAAAATGAAGAACCATTCCCAAGAGGAAGTGAAAATTTTTTTAATTTTCCCAAAAAAACGAAAGTGCAATGTACAAAATTTAAAGGGGATCCTAACCCAAAACAAACCCAGGGGGGGCTTTTAAACCCCTTTCAGCCTTTTGAAAAAATAAAAATTGTTTCGGAAGGGGGGACAAGAAACCAAAGGTAGACCCCTGTCTAAAGATCCCACACCCTTCACAAAGTTAGACCCTTTATGATTAAATTTAAAAAAAAATACGGTTTAAAGGATTGACCTAAGATCGACGAGGGTAATCAGTTGTATGGAAGTGGGGGAAAAGTTAGAAAAAGAAAAAAACATTCAAATTTTATAAAGAAAAAAAATGGCGAAAAACCAGTTAATGTACATTTTTTTTTAATATATTTATTTCCAGCTGAATATTCAAGAAAAAAGATTAAAAGAACACAAAACTAAAATTTAAAATTTTTTTTTTTTAAAAAAAGCATTTTCCGGGTTATCATTATCCAAAAGTAAACCCAAAAGCGCCAAAATCCCCCAAACGAAGGGATAGCAGGGAATTTTTGGGTTTTTTAATAGAAACCCCTAACCCTAAAAAACCTTTAGATTAACAAAAAAATTGCAAATGCAACAAAAACTTTAAAAAAAAACCCTTTTTAAAAAACAGCAAAACCAAACGAAGGTATTTTTGGCCCCGGGGCCTTTTAAAGCTTTTTTACATAAGGGTTTAAAACGGGCCACAACTATTGTTCCCCTATCAGCAGGAACGAGCATAGGGCCCCTTAGCAACAGGCTTTGGTGCACCCGCGCCCTTTAAACCTCTTCCCCGGTTTTACTTTAACTCTTGGCCTGTGATTTATTAGCTGTAATGCGCTGGGGAAAAAAAAATTAAAAACTAAACTCCCCAAAAACAAAAAGCTATGGTTCAACCCAAAAACAGCTAAACTTAGTTTTTCCCTTTAATCTGATAATAAATAAAACACTAGCTGACTCAAAAAATCACGGATGAAAGGGAAATTTGTCGTTTACAGGTCATTTTGAAGACTTAAAAAAAAAAGGGAAAAAAAAAAATTTGGGTCTTTAAGAAAGGGGAGACAAGTTTTTCCCCAAAAGCCAGACAAACCCGGGAAAAAAAAGGAATGTTTTTTAGAAAAATAAACGAAACAATTAAAAATCTGCCTAAACAGCTCACATTAAAAACTAAAAAGGGTGTTTATACTTTTGTTTTTAGTCCAAGCAAAAAAAAGACCCCTTATATTTTTATTCTGAAAAATTTTTTTTTTAATTTAAAAAAAATATTTTGAAATTTTGAAAAGAAAACCCGCATGGGTAAATAAAGAAAGGGGCCCCAAAGAAGTTTTTAAGGGAATGCGTAAGGAAGAAATTTATCAAACACTGAATGATAAATTTATTTTTGAAGTCATTATTCCCCGCAAACTACGGGCAAGTGGTTTGGGGCATGCATTTCTCCCAAATTCCAAGGGAAAATAAACCCAAAAGAAACCCCCCCAGGGAAAAATACATTAGGTGTTTTTTAAACGACTATAAAACAATAAATGGGAAAAAAATCTAGGGTCTGGGGCTCAACTCGACAAAAGGGTTTTTCTTTTCATAATGACTTTTAAAAACCCGGTTGGGGGGAGACCGACTTCTTACAACCGTTTGATGGGCCCCCTGAAGAAGCCAAAATGAGAGGCTTTTTGTTGGTCAGAGAGCGAAGGGCCCTTTGAGACAGATTAAAAAAGTCTAAGTATGCGCCGAATTTTTGGGAGGCTTAAACCTTCCGCTGCCCCCCGCATTAGTAGCGAAAAGAGCAGTTTTTTAAAAAAAATAAAGAATTCAGACGACAAATGTTTTTATGTGGTGTTTCTCGCAAGGGGGCAAAATAAAACCGCAAAAACGCAGAAGAGTGTCTAACCAAAATTTTTTTTCCCCCCCCCTTTCCCTCAATGAAACTTTAAATTTAAAAGGGGAAAATCCTTTTTCCCCTTAGCATGGGTTCCATTGATCAGTTTGAAGAACAAAACAAACCAATAAAATGTCAATAAAAAACACATGGGGGTGAGGAAACAAATCTACAGCCCATTAAAGTGTCCAAGAACAGTCCCAAAGATTGGCGAGCCAGACAAAAGCCATGTTTTTACTTACTAAATGATGCTTTCACCACGGGGCCCACCCATTTTAAAACCCCTTAAAAAACGCACAATGAGGAAAAATAATCAGCATGCTTTAAAAAATGGGATAAAAAAAGAATTCCTGTAGAAAATGTTTAAAAAAAATTTCCTCTGTTTTAAAGCCGCAAACGAACAAATAAAACATTTTAACGGCCCAGTTTACTGTAATACAGGGAAATAACTACCCCCCGCCCGGGTCTAAAAATTTTTGGGTTTTAAAAACGGAAACGGCTGCAAAAATTCTCCATACATTGTTTACGCAGACTTCGAGTCGCTTATTGTTCCTTATGAAGGGCCAGCGCCACAAAAACTTCGAAAAACATCTTAATGAGTAATCATCAGATTTGTTCATTTGCCTTCATTATTGTCAGGTCGGATGGCGCTCATTCAACGCCAGAATTATACAGGGACCAAATGCGGCTAGAAGATTTTTACAGCGCATGCAGCAAGTGCGTAATGATTGTTCTAATAATCTGAATTTATCTGAAATCATAATGACGCCTGAAGACCAAGAACAGTATGACTTAGCCACTCACTGTTGGATTTATGGTTTAGGCCTCTCATCAGACGCAGCAAATCCGACAGTAAGAGACCATGATCACATTAGCGGAAAGTTTAGAGGAGCAGCACACAGTAAATGCAATCTTCAACTAAAGTTTGAACCAAAGACATGGAACTGCCTATATTCTTTCATAACTTGCGAGGTTACGACTCTCATTTTAAATAATGAAAGCAGTAACCGACGCCTTCAGGATAACATGCATTGCACAGTCATCAGAAAAGTACATGTGTTTCACTTTAAATAACATGTCTTTTTATGACTCTATGCAGCACATGATGGGATCATTAGAGTCGCTGGCTATGTCCTTAAAGTCCTGCCCAATAACGGAAGAATATTTTGACCCAACTCTTGTTAGAAAGGGCGTTTACCCTTATGAATACATGAACAGTTGGGAAAGGTTTGACGAAGACACACTTCCTCCTAAAGTTGCGTTCGTTCTAGTCTTAAAGGAAAGGGTATTAGTGATTCCGATTACCAGCATGCTCAAGATGCGTGGCAGAAGTTAGAGTGTAAAACGATGGGAGACTATCAAGACTCCTACTTGATGGCTGATGTATGTTTGTTGGCGGACGTCTTTGAAAATTAATAGAAAGACCTGCATGAAACATTATAGCCTGGATCCCGCGCATTACATTTCTGCGCCCGGGATGAGTTGGGATGCTTTCTTAAAGTTTACTGGAATAAAGATTGATTTATTGTCTGATTTACCAATGATTCAGATGATTGAAAACGGATTGCGTGGAGGAATTAGTATGGCGTCGCATCATTACTGTAAAGCAAACAACAAATACTTGGACGACTATGATCCAAGTAAAAGGTCTAACTATCTTATGTATTTAGATGCAACAATCTGTATGGATGGGCAATGGCGCAATCGCTTCCATTACGTAACTTTAAAATGTACACAGAAGACAACCCGAAAAATATTCAAAAGGCATTAAAAGTGGTTGGGCAGTTTAACGCCAGGTCAACAGCGTGGATACATTCTAGAAGTTGACTTAGAATATCCTCAGGAACTCCATGACCTGCATAATGACTATCCATTAGCAGCAGAAAGTCTAAAGATGGCAAAAACAGAACCGCCTAAACTTGTGCCTAATCTTCGAGGCAAAAAAAATTATGTATGCCATTACAAACTTCTGCAATTTTATTTAAGGCATGGTTTAAAGTTGACAGCTGTTCAATCGTATAATTGCTTTTGATCAAGAACAGTTCATGAAACCATAAAACATGAAGAACACTGATCTCAGAACAAAATTTCCCGCAATGTTTTCAAAAAAGATTTTTTAAAGCGATGAACAACAGTTTTTTTTCGGAAAGCTTTTGGAAATCCACCCAAGCAAAGATTTTTTTAGATTGGCACCAAAGAGAACGAACCCAATTAATTCCCTTAAAAACCAAATTTAAATCAGGACTCCAAAGATTTCATGTAAACCTTTTTGGTAAAAAATTAATGAAAAAAAAGAAAGTAAAATTTTGGACAAACCGTATTTAGGGGGGGGGGGGGGTTACTTTTTTTAAATTATAAAAGCTTTTGATGTTAGAATTTCTTTATGACACTTAAACCCTCGTATCCGAGCCCAATTTAATTTTACACAGAAACAAAAAGTTTTTTTTATAAATATCCCAACTGAAGACATCTATAAAGACATGGAATTAGAAGTAACTAAAGGGCATGCAGGGTTGGGATGACACATCCGAATTTCCCCCAAAGATTCCCCCTTTTCATTCAACCTTTAATAAGAAGGAAAAAGGGAAAAAGAAGGGTTAATTTTCTGGAGGGTTTATTAAGGATTTTTTTGGTTTAAAAAGGGCGAAAATTACATTTTTTCGAGCCAGGAAAAACATTAAGAAAGCAAAAGGAAAAATCTCAAGTGGGTTTTGCAGTTTAAACAAATCACATGACAACTACAAAGAAGCCTTTTTTTGGTAATAAACTTTTCATCATGGGGAAAAAGTAAAACTAACGTTTTAATCTACCCTGGATCAAAAACAAATGTTTTAACCCAAAAAAGTCCCCCTAAAAAAAACAAACACAAAACGTGTGTTTTTTTAATCCCGATTTTTCATAGAATCGGGGATTGGAGAACACATAAAAATTAAAATATCTTCTTCAGGGCCCATTTTTCAACAACTTTAATTCCCAAAAAATCAATCATATCATCTTCCAATTCAGATAAATTTTTTCTTTAATTTTGCTTATGCGCCCGAATTTTTTTTTATTATTTCAAAAAATAAAACCTTTTTCCCAATTTTTTATAGTCAAAATTTGGGAAAATTTTTTTTCTGAGGGATCTGGATGGTTTTTGCATGTTTTTTGCTGAAAAAAACCCCACAAAAATGTTGCTTTTAATAGCACAAAAAAGGGATCAAAAGTTTCTCGTAATAAATTTCCCCCGTCTTTTATTTATCATTCCTTGTTTCAACGCGCTTTTCCCTTTTGGGCTTTCTTCAGAGCTTCCCCTTTTTAAAATTCCATATATATTTTCGTAAACTAAATTTAAACGGAACTGTGTCTGGCGGATTAACTGTAGTTCCTCCTTCACAAAAATCTTTTGGGGGGCTGGGTTTTTTTTGTTGTGTTTAGTTTTTCCCCCGTAAATAATACACGGGGCGGATTCCCCTTTTTACAATTCTTTTTAAAATTAAAACGGGGGTTTAACACCCCAAACTGGTCGGGTTTCCCGAATTTTAGTGGCCCCTTCTGCTTCTCCCGGGAAAAAAAGGGACCTTACTTTCAAGCTAAATGGTAAAAGTATTTTGGTTGTACTGGGGTCTTTCAGCAACATTTATTGTTTGTTTTTTTTTATTGGGTTTTACTGGTTTTAGCCCTTTTAAAATTTTTCATTAAATTTATTGCCGTAGAACTGGGGGGCAGTCTTCCCAAAAACCCCTTCTGTTTGCGAGAAAATTTTCAAAAAAACCCCCTCTTTTGATACTGGTAGGAAAAAAAATTTTTTTCGGCTAACTGTTTTTTAAAGTTTTTCAACTAAAAACCGGGAACTGTGAACTCCCGGGAAAGCCCCCTTTTAAAAGGAAAAACCAAAGTTTTAAAAAAAAATTGATTCCCTTGGGCCCTTAAAAAATTTTTTCCATCACGGGCTTGAATCATGCGAGGATAAATTAGGGGGGCCTCGTTGGTATATTATTTTTTAAAGCAACACAACACAGAAGCACTTTTTGGGTTAAAGGTTCCGCATCTTTTTATCTTGAAGCCCACGGGCAAAGACCGTGAGGCGTACTTTAAAACTTTTTTTCGCTAATCGTATCATGGGGTTTAAAAAATAGAAATCCCTTTTATGGGGGGGTTTATTCGGTAAAATTTTATTCACAAAATGGGGTCCTCGTATTCCCTCAGGGCAGGGGAAAAAAATTTGCCAATCGCTTGTTTAGATAACCATGTCCTTTGCGCGGTTTTACTGACCCCCCCGCGCTTGGGGGTTAAACTTTTTTTTTGCCCCCTGAATTTCCCTTTCCCAAAATCCCCTTTTGGCGAAAAAAGATTTTGTTTATTTTAAAAAAAACCAATATTATTCCAAAAAAAAAACGAAGGGCATCCCAAAGCAATAAACCCGAATTTTTTTCATCTTTTGTTTTTTTTGTGGCTGAAAAAAGTCACTGAATTTTTGGTGGGGGCAAAGCTTTTGATTGGTTTTCCTGTTACAATAAATATTCTTTTAAATTGCCTTGGGGCAACAAATTTTTTAAAAGTGTTAAGCGCATGTCCCTTTTTTTTCAGTTTGTTGTTAATAAAATCTAACTGCTCAATTCCTGCTTTTCTAGTGATCTGTCGTGGCTTTTTTTTCCATAGTTTTTGTTATTCTTTTTCTCTCGCGTCTCCCTATTTTACTAACCGTAATTACACCGCTAAAAGAAACCATTCACTCTGCCCCCCCTATCATCATTCGAGTGAAGCCATTTTTATAAATGTATTTTTTAATTTTTACTATTGAACTTTCAGGAATTATTCCTTTTTAAACTAAAAAAACTTTTGACGAACAACTGAATAATAGCAATCAGCTTTGCCAAGTTTTCAAATCTAGCTTCCCAAGACCCTCCCGGTTTTAAATTTCTAAAAAGCTTTTACCAAGCTTTGTGTATCCCCCTTTTAACCCCCCCAAATAACAGCAAATGGTATAAAAGGGTTGGTAACAGTTTTTTCGGTGCTCTTTTTTTAAAAAAAAATAATTATAATAAAAAAAAAAACATGAAATGATATCTACTACACACAGAGCGCCTATCCGCCCTTGGACTTACAAATAAAAGAAGTTGATGACCAAGCTGTTAGCCCCAAAAGGAGAGGTATTCTTTGGTAGCATGCGAAAAACAAAACATTCCCGCAATAATTCAGCTGAACAATTCAACAGATGCGCCACAAACATTATAAAGTATCATAACAGGTATAACGAAACTAGGATCAAAAAATGAAAAAAGTGGGGGCAAAGGGTTCTTATTTGTACACAAAACTACAGAAAATTTGCTCCCTGATTCTGAACAAGACTTTATGTAATTTAAACGCGGATCCAGTTTTAAAACAAAGTCATTAGAGTCCTAGGGTGGATCTGTATTCCCGTTTTGGGAACATTATTATCACTGCTAACGGGGTTTAATTTATTTTTAATCTATAGATTTTATTTCCCTTAAAAATGACCGAGCCAGAAAATCGCAGAACAAAAAACATTGAACCCGGGTGGAGAAAGAAACTAAAAGAATCCTCACCGGGGCGTGTTGAAGCGGGAAAAAAATTACAGAGGGAACAGACAAAAAAAATTAATGTTACAATCACAGAATAAAACTCATAAGAAAACAAAACCCGCCAACGCCAAACAAGTTGATTCAATGCCCGCTAAAAAATCCATGTATTAAAGGCCCCTACGGCAAAAGTCTTCAGGGAATATTGAACTTAAAACTTTTGCTTTTTTTGGCGCCCTTGCTGTGTTGGGGGGGGTTATTACGGTTATAAAAATATAAACAATGGCAACAAGAACCAAAGCAAAAAAGAATCTAAACCCACTAAATACGAAGACAAAAGCATGTCAAAACCCCACCAACAACAAAAACATTTTGATCCATTTCAAATGGAATAATTTTTTTAAGAATTTAAATTTTAAAAAATTTTTTTTGTTTTTTTTTATAAAAATAATCAGGCGTATTATAAAATGATGGGTCTAAATAAAGACATGGACCCCAAAAAGACTTTTCCCAAGACCAGAATTGAAATCATGGGGTTGCTTAGGATGTAAAACCATAAGACTAGCTAACCGTCTTGCGCCAATGACGCGGCAAACAACCCACATGACGCTTTTTTTTGGGGCGTTTGTGACATATTAACATCTACTATTAAGATAAAAACAAGGGGTTTTTTGTTTTTTTTATAAATTTTAAAAAACTTGAAAAAGAATTGGTTTTTACAGAGGAGACTTAATTACAATCTTAGTTTACTTTTGGAACTTGGACACTTTAGTAAGAATTTTGAATGACTTAATTTCAACTTGAGGATACTTGAGGTACTTGAAGGGTGCTTGAGGAGACTTAATAAGAACTTGAAGTGACTTGGGAGACTTATAAGAACTTGGATTAAATTGAAGACTTGAGGACAACTTAAAGAACTTAAATGACTTGGGGGGCTTTAGTTAAGAACTTAGAATGACTTGATGTGTGCATCCGAGGTGGAGGTGTCGCGCCCTTTGATTATTTTTAAAAACAAGTTCAAAAAAATATATTTTTTTATCATAAAAATGCATAATTTTAAAAACAACTACAAATTAAATAATAAACTTACCTTAAATGTCTTTTAATCCTCGCCACTCCCATTGAAAATTTAATTCACCAAGACACTTTCACATTTTTTTTTTATCAATCAATGATTTTTAATTTTTTTCCCCCTTTTAGTTTTTCTCTTTTTTCTTGTTTCACTCTTTTTCTCTTTATCTTTCTCAACCTTTTCTCTTTTTCCTATTTGATCTTTTAAATGTTCTTTTTAAGGAACCTGGCTAAAAAACTTTCAACAGTTCTTGAAGTTCCCATGTTGTTGCCTGATCCGTCTTTAAAAAACTGATGCATGTCTCCAAGAACACGTAAATATAAACAGTGCCAATACCTTTTTAATGCAACCCCAAAAACAAAGTCAACCCTAGGGGAAAAATGTCACATGCAAACTGAAAAAAAAAGGGGGGGCACACGCAAAGAATCAAAAACTTCTTTAAAAAATAGATATTTTTTGACTTTCCAAAGCCTTTTACCGTTGTTTTTGGGGTCGCAAAGGTTTCAGTGTAATTTTAAAACAACAAACCGTGATTGGGCCCAAACACTGTGTGGGGGCGGGGAAAACAGAGAGAGAGGGGAGGAGAAGAGACAGAAGGAAAGAAAAGCCCCATAACCGGCAGTTTAAGCCCGGGCTGTGGGGTTGGGGGTGAGTGGTGGCGGTGTGGGGGTGGTAATAGGTTTTTCTCGGCACCAGAAAAGCCCACCCCCTAAAAAACAGGGGGAACCCCCAATTGCGGTGTCGGGAGAAGAACAGAAAAAGGGGACTGTCCTAACACCGCCTGGCCCTGGGTTTAAAACGCCCCCCCCCCACAATCTACAGCCCCCAAATTTTCTGCAAGCGCAGTGCCTTAGTCAAGCCAACTAATTTCCAAATTTTGGTAGATAAAAAGTTTTTGGAGCAAAAAAAAACCAGTTTTAAAAAACAGAACCATTTGAAGAATGTTTGCGCGAAAAAATTTTTTTGAAAATGATTAGGAAAACGCAGATTTAAACAAAAACTAAAATCTAAAAAGTTTATAAATTTAAATATTAAAAACGGGCAATCCTACCAGATTTTGTTTTTTTAGGGCTTATTTTTTTGGGTTTTTAAAGAGAATGTGTATGGATTACAAAGAACAGTAGAGAACAGGGAAACCAAACCAGGCCCCTCCGCCCCAAAATAGTTGGGGCATGCGGTTAGGTTGGCATTTTCCTGTTCTCTCAACCGCAAACGGAGCCCACACGCTATATAACATCGGCGGGGGGCAAACCAAAAACCACCTGATGACAGCCAACGCGCTCGAAACAATTTGTAGATTCTATTTTAAAAATCCTTTTTTTAAAAAATGTTGCTCCCCCAAGGGGTCGACACATCAAAATATTTTGATATATATATATTTTTTATATAATAAAATATAAATATATATATATATATATATTTAATATATATATATGTATATATAAAAAAATATAATATAATAATTATATAATATATATAATTTAAAAGCAAGGCTTAAAAATATCTACAACGTTTTTTCTTTCGGATGCAATCGTCAGGATATGTGGGCTGTGCTGCCTTCTTTATAACTGCTTGTGTTGTCGTCATCACGTGCTGTCTGGTTTTTTTTGTGTGTTTCTGGTTCTTGTTTTGATAGGAATTTCCACTTGCCGCATTTTTAAAAACCCTTTCTATCCTAGTATTTAAAGTTCCAGTTGTGTTTGCAAGTAAATTAGTACTTTTTTTGTTGACAAGGTTACATCTTTTTGAAATGTTGTTGTATGGTGCTGCTCTTTCTATGATTTTCCAGGATATATTGTAGTCTATCTTTTTCTCTTTGAGCTTCCAGATGTATTTACTCAATTCTGTTTGGTTTTTGTATCTTTCTTTGTTAAATGACTGTTTGTGGTTTGCATATCTAGTTTTAAATTGGTTTTCAGTGATACCTATATATGTTTCTTCTGCGTTCTCTGATGTTACAGTGGCTTGGTACACAATGGTGTTGTAGAGGCATTTGTTGCTCAGAGGGCACTGTTCTTTCTTGACACAGTTGCAGGATTTCCTTTTCATCACCCTCGTTTTTCTCTGTACTGCTTTTCATTTTGTTGGTTGAATCAATGATGTTTTTAAGGTTGGGCATACATGAGTATGATAATTTGATGCTGTTTTTATTGAATATCTTGGATTCTTTTTTGAACCCTTGGTGGTGAGAACACCACAGAATTATGGACTGTGGTGTGTCTCTATTTGACACCAAGAGCACAGACACAATCAACCGTGTCTCCCTGATGAGTCCGATCCAGCGGACGAAAGGCCTAGGAGCAGGCAATACAAATAAATGTGCCTTTGAGAGGGATTACGATGGTTCCCTCATGCTCAGGCAGCTAGTGAAGGGCTTCTCATATTCATGATATATCCCCCCCCCCCTTTTTTTTAAAAGTATTTTTAGTTCAAATATTTGCCAAGTCATTGCTATAACGACTGAAGAATTGTTAGCCTGCACTTGCTTTCCCCCCACTACTTAATTGTTCAGCAGATATATATATATATATATATATATATATATATATATATATATATATATATATATATATATATATATATATATATATATAGCATGCTGAACAATTAACTTGTGGGGGAACAAGTGGAAGCTAACAATTCTTCCGTCATTACATGAATGACTTGGCAAAGATTTCAATCAGAGAAAAAAGGCGGTAGAGGGAACGGGAGGGAGAGGAAGAAAGTGAGAACCTAAAATGAGTGAAATAAACTATAAGAGTTGAACTATTCACTAGCAGTGTATGGGAACCATCGCAATCCCTCTGAAGACAGATCTATTCATATTGCCTGCCCCTAGGCCTTTCGTCCGCTGGATC
>JAFLJL010014474.1:26438-32400 GCA_018398815.1 Conus ventricosus | reverse complement strand
AGAAAAAGGGAGGAGAGGAGAGAGGAGGGGATGAAAGGGGGGAGGGGAGAAGGAGGGAGAGAAAGAGAAAGGAGAGGAGAGGAGAGAGAGAGGAGGGAGAGGAGAGAGAGGAGAGATATAGCTTTGGGGATGGAGAAAATTACGTGCGGGCTAAAAATTCTCCCGAAATGACATTAATACCGGCAAGAAAATTAAGTAAAAAAAAAAAGGAGGGGGGGGGGGGGGGGGGGGGGAAAGGGGAACCGAAATGAAAGAAAGAAAAAAAAAAAAAATATAAATTTTAAACCCTTACTAGCAGCGAGGGAAACACCGAATCCACTCAAAGCGATCCGTTTACAGACTACTCCGCAACCTTTCATCCATGTTTTGGATCATCGGAAAACGAAATTTTTGGCTCCCTTGGAAACAAAATGGAAATACCACAGTCTACAATGTTCTCATCCCAAAGGGTTTTAAAAAGCAGAATCAACAGCGAAAAAAAACACCCACGAAGGGGTTTACAAAACTAAAAAAAAAAAAAAAGTGTCGGGGTAAGTTGCTGAAAAAAACCCAAAATTCAGATCATAAACTGTACAAAATTTGGGGGGGAATCTTAGTCTATGTTAGGTCCTTAAAGGTCATGGGGGTCAAAAGATGCCCCAAACATCCAAATGTCACTTCTGTGTTTATAAACCCCAAGCACACACACACACCCACAACAACAAACACACCACACACACACACACACCCACCACACACACACAACACACGAGCGCGCGCGCGGCAAAACCACACACACCCCACTCCACACACACACACACACACACACACCACACCCCAAAACACACAACACACAACCACACACACGTGACCAACACACCCACACACACTACAACACACACCCACACACACACACACACACGAGCGCGCGCGCGGGCACCCACACGCACACCACACACACACACACACACCACACACACACGCACACATGCACACACAACAATTATATAAACAAAAAAAATTAATTTGGAAAAACAAGACAAACAACAAAACAACAAACAAATGGTGAATGATATCTATGTATGAGAAAAAAAAAGGGATAAAAAAAAATTTCAGAAAAAAGAAATTAAGAAAGAAAGAAAAAAAAAAACAAAAAAAAAAAGGTTAAAAAAGGGTGTGGAAAAAAAGGGGAAAGAAAGAAAAAAAGGGGAAAGAAAGAAAGAAAAAAAAAAGAAAAAAGAAAAAAAAATAAAAAAAGAAGGAAAACAAAAAAAAAAACAAGGAGGAAATGAAAAAAAAAAAAAAAAAAAAAGCAGCCGACCCTTTTTCAACCGGGACCAGTTGAACGTCACTTGGCCTGTCACCCACACCTCATCAATGCCCGGGCTGGGTTTTCACCTAGAATGTGACCAGGGTTTTTCAACACTGTAATTCCAGCCACAACGGCAACCAACCTGAGCGCTCCAGTATCACCCAATAAATTAAGAAGGGAGCGGAGAAATGAAAGGAGGGTGAGGGGTGCAACTCATATTTGGGGGTTTAAATTGGGAGGGGGGGGAAGAATGAGAATGATAATTTGAGGCTGCGGCCTAAGTGGGTCAGCATGAAATAAATTTTAATAAAATACTCTCTCTCTCTCCTCTCTCTTCTCTCTCCTCTCTCTCTCTCTTCTCTCTCTCTCTCCCTTTTCTCTCTCTCTCCTTTCCCCTCCAAAAGGGAAACAAAATTTAAAAAAAACCCCATCTTCTAATTTTTTGACAATTCCACATATATTCCCGTGAAGAAAAAGATAGTTTTTTACAAAACCATACCCTCGTCACTTCAGACCAAAGGGGAACCCCTTCGGGGGTAAATTCATCCCCATCTCTCTTTCTCCACCCCTCGTTAAAATTTTTTGTTGTTTACCGCCCCAAACGACTTAAAGGTCATTTCCCCATCTGTTTTTTTCTTTTTTATCCCAATAATCTCACCATCTTTTTTTATTACAATTTTACATTCTCTCGCTACTTTTTCTTACATATTTTTACATTACCTAACATTTTTACATGCAAGATGAGTAAAATTCAGCTTATTTCCAATTTCCTTGTGGCTATCATTCGATTCCACAGTCATCACCGCGTTTATTTCAAAAAATTCAAACATTCACCCCTACCCAAATTTTTGTCATAATCACTCCTCCCCTTTTCATTTCCCCCCCCATTCTTCCCGTGCGCATTCGCACCTTTTAACCCCAAAAGTCTATGCGGGGGGCGAACAACAAAATGCGGTTGGTTGACAGAGGTCACTGATCTCAAACTTCCCCCTTTTTTCCAAACACACTCACCAAAGGGTTTTTCCACATTTTAAACCCGATGGTTGGAAAAAACCGGACAAATGCCTACACTGAAGCCTAACGACATCAGGCCGGGATTTTTTCACAAGTTTCTTTTACCAAAATCAGTTCACAACTTATTCTTCGTGCCCCTCGTGAAAAAGAAACACATTTGGGAAACGGGTCACTTAGTTTTGAAAACCCGTTAAAAATTTGACTGGGACATTGTCACCGTTGGGGCGGGCCAACCATTTTCCAAGCAGAACAAGATACATTACAACCCCCCTTTTTTCCTTGGAGGTGGTCATTAAATGAATGTTTTTGTCCTTTCTTGCAGATTTAAAATTAGGGAAATTTTTCCCGGATTTCCCACTTTCAAAAAAAAGTTTCCCAATGATGTTTTCCCTTAGTTTCCGTTTGGCACCCTTTTTTCCCTTTTTGAAAAGGTAAAAAGGGGGGCCTGGGAAGTTGGTTTGAATTAAAAGGCGAGGTCCCGCACTTTATGGTTTTCCGTTTTAAACAGTTCAGCATTTCCAAAACCCCATTTTAAGCCTGTTTTGTTCCGGGGATTTTCATATGATTAGTTTTTTCTTTTTGACCCCCCTCAAAAATTTTCAACTTTCTTATCCAAATTCTACTTTTGCACTCATTTTTCGTTTTCATACTTAATCTTGAATTTTCTTGCTTGAGGTCAGAAATTTCTTTTATCAGACTCGAAACATCACCCTCTAAGGAACTGCCAATCTTTCATGTCTTTCCCATTTCACCACACATATGATCGAACTACAGTTCAGTCCGTCCAATGAGCCCATCACCTCGTTCAGGGAAGCCATACGTCCTTCATGGAGGGGTCCCGGAAGTGCTGACGCCGCGGGGCAGATCCCTGACCACTGACAACTGTCTCTTTCGAGTAGACCCCTCCACTGCCAAGTCGGGACCCCTGGCGCAGGCGTCCTTCGTGCCAGGCCCAGGGTTTAGCTCCACGTCTCCGCAACGCCGTAACAAATTTCCGTAAACAAGTAAAGAGAGAAAACAGTCCAGGGTTACACCGTCTGTCCGTGTCCCCAACTTTAACATGGACACTTCATGGGGGCTTTGATTTCGCTCGCTTCAACATGAAGGATGCATTACAGCAGCGGGAAAACTCCACATACCGGCCTAAACTTGAGGGCATCCGAAGGCATGGTGGCTAACACAAAATACTGACAATTCACAGATGACAGTTTTTTCCTTTAACCAACGCAAAACGTCGGGGGGAAAGAGAGAGCACATGAAACACTACACGTTCACATACACTCCCCCAATGATGTTGTTTGTTTAGTGGAGACGTTGGAGAAAAATTGAATCGACTATTTTTAAAATCATAATCTCTACGTAAAGTCGCGGTTAAGCTTACAAGACATGGAAGATGCTCAGGGGGATATTTGCTTGGGGGACATTTAAAAAGGGTTTGTTCCGTAGTGCGTCTTATGATTGTGAGAATCCTTATTTGATTTTATTTGTGCTTGACAAAGAATTTTTTGGTATTAAAAAAACCTTAATGGCCTCATTGATACATACGTTCCACCTGAAATTCACCCTACTACTCTGCATAATAGTTTTGCAATGGCATTGACTTGCTAGAGAAAGTGTATGTGAACAATGTGATGTCTTTAGGTGTGATATTGTGTATTGCTTGTGGTGATGTTAATGCGTGCAATCTAACTGCTCCCGGAAATCATTTGTGAGCGTGATCATACATGTATGTACAATACAGCCAAAAGTCCCGAAATGGTGAGATCTTCCAAGGATAAAGACAACTACTCAACTTGTACGGAAAGAAAATGCCTTACACATGGTTCCTGTGCTTAGCGATTAGTATTTTAAATGGTGTATGATAATGGCGACTCAGAGGGTGTTTCACATACATTTCTGATACGGCTAACAGTGTAAACGATATTTCTAGATCTGTAGACCTTTTTGACTTATTAAGTAACCAGTTAACACGCTTGGTCCTACATTAGTACTAGAATAGATGTTTTGATCTGTTCAACCTTGTAGTTATGTATAACGTCCGGAAGAATGAAAAGATGTATTCCAACATGAAAATGCGTGCCCCAAAATAACGAATTTATAGGTTAACCTATTGTTGGCAACCACGATTATCGCCTCGGGCAGTTTATATATTTTCATTCGGTCAGAAGCTGCCCCCCCCCCCACCACCCCCCTTACAGAACCAGATGAGTAGCGGCTGAAGATCTGATACATGTGGATGTCAATACGAGGCAAATAATATCAGTTCAATAAAATTGTTGAAGATCAAGCTGAATGCCATGCGTGAAAGAATACCAGCTAAACAAAAACATTACTCAAAATAATTAGTATGACCAAGAAAGTAAATTTATATAAATGCTAAAATGCGTAGACTATCAGAAATTTAATAAAACGTTAGCATAAAGAAGATGCGAATTGAGTTTTGTATTGCAAGGCGTGAATATAAGACTTTAAACAAAAGGGAAAAAGAAAGAATACATTGATAGCCTTTGGTAAAATGAACTCAATGAATTCCATTCGAGCAGAAGTCTTTTTGGGAAACATGTTCATAAAATATCGAGAAAGAGATCACAACCCTTTATTGCATATTCCTATGTATGAATGGTTTATCAACATTTCAGAAGTTTGCCTAGAAAAAGAACGCATGAATGATGAGTTGTCAATATGGAGGAAACGTTAACAGATGAGCGACGGAGAGGAAGTAAGTTTTGTTGTTTGACAGACCATATTAAAAGAGCGAGATATTACTTGACTGCTATCTCACAATCACAATTACCTACATCTTTCCTAATCTAATCCAAATTATCTAAAATCTCTAAAAACCCTCAAAATTCTCCCCATCTAAATACCCAAAAACCACCCTACAACCCCAAACATAAATCACATTCAAACACAACCCCCCCCATCATTATTCACTACAACAATAAATCCAAAAAACCCTTTCCACATGACTCCGAAGCCCCTAATAATGTAAACAATATACAGGGCGTATTTCCTTTAAGTATTTATTTGTAGTAAGTTGTCTAGTTACTGTTATAAATAGTTGGTTGTGTGAATGGCGTACGCATGAATGATATAACTGGTGGAACACAAGCTGCGCCGTTTTAAAAAAGGTTACTCAACAATTCACCATATATTTACGTTACTAGCTGCGTGCAAAAACAATTTGTAAATAATCAGAAGTTATATGTTGCCTTTGTTGATTTTGAAAAGGCTTTTGATTCAATCTCGCGTAAACTTTTATGGCCTATTTTGATCAAAAATGGAGTTAAAGGTAAATTATTTCGTTGCGTAAAAAATATGTACAGTGAAGTGAAAGCAAGAATACGATCAGGAGCAAAATTATCTGATTGTTTTATGTGTTGTCGTGGTGTTAAACAGGGCGATGTCTCTATCCCCGTGTTGTTTTCGTTGTTCATAAACGGGCTAGCCCTGGAAATAATTGAAAATGGTGGGCATGGAGTAACTTTAGATTTGTCAATGTTAAAATGAATCGCTATGTTATGAGCACATTAGCCAAGTTTAGATTTGGTGTTTCTGATATCGCTTGTCATCGTTTCAGATACTACAACTATGCCGAAGGTGAATTTATATGCCGTCTATGCGGTTTAGCCAAAGAGGATGAAGTTCATTTTTTGT
>JAFLJL010014474.1:11438-21438 GCA_018398815.1 Conus ventricosus | reverse complement strand
GTTGTGTTTGTTCATTTCTCCAGTTGCTGTTGTTTGTGTTTGTTCATTTCTCCAGTTGTTGTTGATTGTGTTTGTTCATTTCTCCAGTTGTTGTTGTTTGTGTTTATTCATTTCTCCACCTGTTGTTGTTTGTGTTTGTTCATTTCTCCACCTGTTGTTGTTTGTGTTTGTCCATTTATCCAGTTGTTGTTTTTTGTGTTTATTCATTTCTCCAGTTGTTGTTGTTTGTGTTTGTTCATTTCTCCAGTTGTTGTTATTTGTGTTTGATCATTTCTCCAGTTGTTGTTGTTTGTGTTTGTTCATTTCTCCCGTTGTTGTTGTTTGTGTTTGTTCATTTCTCCAGTTGTTGTTGTTTGTGCTTGTTCATTACTCCAGCTGTTGTTGTTTGTGTTTGTTTCATTTCTCCAGTTGGTGTTTGTGTTTGTTCATTTCTCCAGCTGTTGTTGTTTGTGTTTGTTCATTTCTCCAGTTATTGTTGTTTGTGTTTGTTCATTACGCCAGCTGTTGTTGTTTGTTGTTTGTTCATTTCTCCAGTTGTTGGTGTTTGTGTTTGTTCATTTCTCCAGTTGTTGTTGTTTGTCTTTGTTCATTTCTCCAGTTGTTGTTGTTTGTGATTGTTCATTTCTCCAGTTGTTGTTTGTGTTTGTTCATTTCTCCAGTTGTGTTGTTGTTTGTGTTTGTTCATTTCTCCAGTTGTTGTTGTTTGTGTTTGTTCATTTCTCCAGTTGTTGTTTGTGTTTGTTCATTTCTCCAGTTTTTGTTTGTGTTTGTTCATTTCTCCAGTTGTTGTTGTTTGTGTTTGTTCATTTCTCCAGTTGTTGTTGTTTGTGTTTATTCATTTCTCCAGTTGTTGTTGTTTGTGTTTGTTCATTTCTCCAGTTGTTGTTGTTTGTGTTTGTTTGTTTCTCCAGTTGTTGTTGTTTGTGTTTGTTCATTTCTCCAGTTGTTGTTGTTTGTGTTTGTTCATTTCTCCAGTTGTTGTTTGTGTTTGTTCATTTCTCCAGTTGTTGTTGTTTGTGTTTGTTCATTTCTCCAGTTGTTGTTTGTGTCTGTTCATTACTCCAGTTGTTGTTGTTTGTGTTTGTTCATTTCTCCAGTTGTTGTTGTTTGTCTTTGTTCATTTCTCCAGTTGGTGTTTGTGTTTGTTCATTTCTCCAATTGTTGTTGTTTGCGTTTGTTCATTTCTCCAGTTGCTGTTGTTTGTGTTTGTTCATTTCTCCAGTTGTTGTTGTTTGTGTTTGTTCATTTCTCCAGTTGTTGTTTGTGTTTGTTCATTTCTCCAGTTGTTGTTGTTTGTGTTTGTTCATTTCTCGAGTTGTTGCTGTTTGTGTTTGTTCATTTCTCCAGTTGTTGTTGTTTGTGTTTGTTCATTTCTCCAGTTGTTTTTTGTGTTTGTTCATTTCTCCAGTTGTTGTTGTTTGTGTTTGTTCATTTCTCCAGTTGCTATTGTTTGTGTTTGTTCATTTCTCCAGTTGTTGTTTGTGTTTGTTCATTTCTCCAGTTGCTGTTGTTTGTGTTTGTTCATTTCTCCAGTTGGCGTTGTTTGTGTTTGTTTATTTCTCCTGTTGTTGTTGTTTGTTGTTTGTTCATTTCTCCAGTTGTTGGTGTTTGTGTTTGTTCATTTCTCCAGTTGTTGTTTGTGTTTGTTCATTTCTTCAGTTGTTGTAGTTTGTGCTTGTTCATTTCTCCAGTTATTGTTTGTGTTTGTTCATTTCTCCATTTGTTGTTGTTTGTGTTTGTTCATTTCTCCAGTTGTTGGTGTTTGTGTTTGTTCATTTCTTCAGTTGTTGTTGTTTTGTGTTTGTTCATTTCTCCAGTTGTTGTTGTTTGTGTTTGTTCATTTCTGAAGTTGTTGTTTGTGTTTGTTCATTTCTCCAGTTGTTGTTGTTTGTGTTTGTTCATTTCTCAGTAGTTGTTGTTTGTGTTTGTTCATTTCTCCACCTGTTGTTTGTGTTTGTTCATTTCTCCAGTTGTTGTTGTTTGTGTTTGTTCATTTCTCCAGTTGTTGTTTGTGTTTGTTCATTTATCCAGTTGTTGTTTGTGTTTGTTCATTTCTCCAGTTGTTGTTGTTTGTGTTTGTTCATTTCTCCAGTTGTTGTTGTTTGTGTTTGTTCATTTCTCCAGTTGTTGTTGTTTGTGTTTGTTCATTTCTCCAGTTGTTGTTTGTGTTTGTTCATTTCTCCAGTTGTTGTTGTTTGTGTTTGTTCATTTCTCCAGTTGTTGGTGTTTGTGTTTGTTCATTTCTCCAGTTGTTGTTTGTGTTTGTTCATTTTTCCAGTTGTTGTAGTTTGTGTGTTGTTCATTTCTCCAGTTGTTGTTGTTTGTGCTTGTTAATTTCTCCAGTTGTTGTTGTTTGTGTTTGTTCAATTCTCCAGTTGTTGTTGTTTGTGTTTGTTTATTTCTCCACCTGTTGTTTGTGTTTGTTCATTTCTCCAGTTGTTGCTGTTTGTGTTTGTTCATTTCTCTAGTTGGTGTTTGTGTTTGTTCATTTCTCCAGTTGTTGTTGTTTGTGTTTGTTCATTTCTCCAGTTGTTGTTGTTTGTGTTTGTTGATTACACCAGTTGTTGTTGTTTGTGTTTGTTCATTTCTCCAGTTGTTGTTGTTTGTGTTTGTTCATTTCTCCAGTTGTTGTTGTTTGTGTTTGTTCATTTCTCCAGTTGTTGTTGTTGTGTTTGTTCATTTCTCCAGTTGTTGTTTTTGTGTTTGTTCATTTTTCCAGTTGTTGTTGTTTGTGTTTGTTCATTTCTCCAGTTGTTGTTGTTTGTGTTTTTTAATTTCTTCAGTTTTTTTTGTTCTTGTTCATTTCTCCAGTTGTTGTTTGTGTTTGTTCATTTCGCCAGTTGTTGTTTGTTGTCACGACCGACCCCTGGAGGTCTGCCCTGACAGGATCGGTCTAGGTGGGAGTGAAGGGAGTGACTGACCTCACACGCTCCGCAAGAGACCACACAATAAAGATTACGATACAACACCCCATTTATTCACACCAGCAAAATAAACGTTCCAACACACGCACCATGCACGATCACAATAAAGCACTCCAACGCACACAACATGCACAATCACGATCAAGCACTCCAACGCACACAACATGCACAATCACGATCAAGCACTCCAACGCACACAACATGCACAATCACAATCAAGCACTCCCACACCCACAACATGCACGATTATAAATAAATATTTCGCCATACGACGTACATGATTATAAAGAAATATTTCCAGTATTGACCCTTTCTCACACCACGGAGTGCGTCCACATCCCTGCCCCTGTCAAGTCCGCAGGGAGCACCCTGTCGCACTAGGTGCTCCGAGCCGGGTTGGTTCTCGCAGGGAGTCGCCCAAAGCCGACACCCTCGACTCCCAAGCGGGCAGTGAAGAGCGTGTCCCGGGGGGGGGGGGGGGGGGGGGGGGAGGGGGGGACGTAGCTGTTACTGGAGGTCCTGGACGGGGGTCCAGGCCGGTCAGTCAAGACGGCGGGCGTCTCTACCAGCCCACGGTCCCGACCAAGGCGTGGCCTCGACCAGCGCGTGGCACCATCCCGTCCGTGGTCTCAGCCAGAACGTGGCCTCGACCAGTACGTGGCACCATCCAGTTCGTGCTCCAGGTGAAGCCCCGGGAGGGGGAGGACGTAGCTGGGAGGAGAGTCGAAGAGGAGGGAAAGAAGAAGGAAGGAGGAAGGAAGAAGGGTACTGGAACCCTGCCGTCAGTACCGTCTGACCATTGCTGTCAAGTCTTAGCCACTCGCATGATGGGCGAGGGGAAGTGTATTCAACGCACACAGTAAATCCATTGAATTAAGTCACTGCACCACAAGCCACCCTAAGGGACGGATACACGACAACAGCAACGACAATAAACAAATAAGTAATTCCGCCGCCCTAGGTGGGTCGAACGTCGTAGGCCTCGCGACAAACTCGTGACAAACCCCCCTTCTAAAAGCATCTGTTTCTCTGAGATACAGTGCTCCTTTGAACCTTGTCGCATGTGCAACTTCACAACAATGGGACCGAACCCAACTCTCTGATCGACAGAGTACGAAGAATCCAATACAAACATTCCACGATAGAATCACACGGGGAAATACATAATACTACATTTATCAAACAACTAAGCAAACCTTCCAACCATGAAAGTGACAATCCGAACCATTGGTGATTCATTACCGTTAACCTCACTGAAGTGACAACTGTCACTACACCTGATACAGGGACCAAAAAGGGATATAACCCTGGTTGAGGGGAGGTGTCCCTCTGACTGATTTTCCAATATGCTAACTACGGAGCTCGCTAAGATAGTCAGCATCCGTATTACAGGAACCCTTGATATGACGGAAAGTTAACGCATGACTCTGCAGCTCCACTGCCTAACTCATGAGTCGACGACTGACTGGCCGGATCCGGTCCAGGCACTGGAGAGGATGATGATCGCTCTCCAGTACAAACTTCCGGCCGTACTTCTTCTTGGGCACGCCAGTGCGCGTCCAAATCTGCCTGAGAGATTCAGCAACAGTAGGGGCATCGATAGTCCTAAGCGGGACAGCCTCTGGGTATCGACTCGCAGATTCTACCACTACCGAAGTGTAGCGGTGACCGCGATCGGATGGAGGCTTAATGGGTCCCACCAGGTCAACCCCAACCTTGCTGAATGGTTCCCCAACCAGTGGCACTGATCCCAGGGGGACACGCCTCAAGCGCCCCTTAGGCGTTGTCCGTTGGCAGGTATCGCAACTGCGGCAGTACTGCCTAACCTGTGAGTTCATCCCTGGCCAGAAGAAATCCTGCCTAACTCGCTCGAGAGTCCGCTTGGAGCCCATATGACCCGCCATGGGGGAATCGTGGGCCTGCCGGAGGACAGACTCTCTCAAGCTTTGGGGAACAACAAGCTGTTTGGCCACACGATCTGCCTGAGTGGAAACCCTAAAGAGGATCCCCTTGTGGAGCTTGAAGCTCACCTTGGCGTGTCGGGCCGACTGAGCGAGACGATCCACAAGTTGTCGTAGGCGTTGGACATCCAAGTCCCTGGCCTGAAGACGGATAATGCTAGCAGGATCGGCCCTTGCCAGAACCTCGTTAGAGATCGGCTGAAGAACGGGACGCAATTCCTGTGCCTGCTTCTTAGCTTTGGCGCGTGTGGTGACTCCCACACACGCCTGTACGGGCAGATCCGTAGACACGGACTGACTGCGTCCGTCTGCGAAGGTGATAGTATTCCCTATGATAAGGGAATACAGAGGTCGCTCCACCGCGATGGCCCACACTTCGCCACAGAAGTAGGGGGTGGAGATAGAAACGAGTACTGAAGGACGGGTGGAGGTAAAACCAGCCTCCAACCCGCACACATCGTAACTGGCGCCCCGCCGGGCCTTAGGGGAAACTAAATCCTTATCCACAAAGAGTGTTGATGCTCCCGAATCCCTGATGGTGTCGACCAAGGATGAACCAACAACAGAAAGAAACACTGGACACTCTGTACCACCAGAAGCTTGGATAGAACCCACGTTAGCCGAGGCGCGAGGATGTGGGAAAGGACTAGCCCCATGACTACCAGCGGCTCTAGGGCAATCTTTCCTGATGTGGCCAGGACGACCACAAAGAAAACAAAATCGAGGTGCTGAGGTCCCCGATGGACTGCCTGCCTTGTTCCCCCCACTAGCAGTTGTCGGCACCTTATTGCTACCAAATCCTGTGGAGGGCTTCCTCTCCGTATCTGGGCGATGCCCATAAGCCCTGCGAGCTTCAGCAAACACCTCAGCTGTGTGAATCGCAGCCGCGAAATCCTGAGTGCTGTCTCGCCTATCCGGATCCTCAACTCTGGGGACACAGTGTTGGTGAGCTGTTCAATGAGGATCAGATCCTCCAGCTCCAACTTAGCTAACTGACGCCAGTACCCTAGCGTCTTGCGCAGCCTATCACCAAACTGCACGAAGGTCTCATCATTATTCTTCTTCATGGACCTAAACTTCCTCCTGTAGGTCTCTGGGGTAAGGTGGAAACGCTTACGCAGAGCCAACTGCATGTCTGCATAAGACGCACCTTCATTTAGAGTGAGCACACACTCCCTTGCAGCACCAGATAATCCAGAAAAAAGGTGCATAGCCTTTGCTCCTCAGACAATTGGTATGAACAAGCAACCTTGTCGAAATGCTCTAAGAACATATCAATGTCCTCACTAGGTCTGAACTCTGGAAGCTTTAACTTTGGGCCTCTAACTCTATCACCTGCCTGGTGATTAACCCCCTGGTTTACAGAAGCGGGGGGCCGCGAAAGAAATTGTTCCATCTCCTCCCTACGCAGAGCCTCCATCCTGTCTAGTTCTTCCCTACGGAGGGCAGCCTCCTCCCTACGCTGATCCTCCTGTCTGGCAGCCTCCTCTCTACGCTGAGCAGCCTCCTCTCTACGCTGAGCCTCCTGTCTAGCAGCCTCCTCTCTACGTTGATCCAACTCTTCCCGACGGAGCCTTGCCTCTTCCCTACGTTCTTCCCTACGCAGAGCTTCCTGCCTAGCAGCCTCTTCACTACGCTGCCGCTCCAGAAACAGAAGGACAGAGGTGATATCCTGAGCGGGGTTCACCACTCCCGACCCGGGAGGATGATCCGTCTGACCCGTCCCTTGGGTCTCGACTTTCCCATAAGGAAAGTCTTCTGGGGCATGCCCCTTACGAGGGGAAGCCTGGAGAGGAGAAGGTTTCGGTCTCTGCGACTCAACAGAAGCCCACAGTTGCTTCGCTATACTCTGACGCTTCCGAGCGGAAGTGCCAGTCGGGGTCTCGACAGGGAGACCCCCCAGCGAAGAGGTAGTAAAAGTACTCACTGGGCTACCTGCTACAGCACTGGAATAGGTAGAAGTTACCGTAGTCGAAGTACTGGGACTAATAGTAGGGACTACAGTAACATTTTGAATACCCTTCTTCTTCGACGCACGCGTCGCCACACCACCAGCGCCGGACGTCGCCATGACAACAATATCCTACAGTTTTCAAATACAGGGGAAAGACAATTCCACTAGCAAAAAAAACAACAAATATTTTAGGGGCGTGTGTATATGTGTGTATGTGTGTGTGTGCTTGTGTGCGGACAAGTTCCGGCTGCTCCCACTCTGGCAACACCGCGCTCTACAGCATGAGCAACAGTGCGGTGGGGCTCACCGAAAAAAAACAAAACAAAAACTATGTCCGGCTGCCCCCACTCTGGCAACACCGCGCTCTATAGCACGAGCAACAGTGCGGTGGGGCTGGCCGGAAAAAAAAACAAAACAAAAACCTAGCAGACGAAATCCGGAGAGAAAAAAAAAAAACACTAGCGTCCGATACAACCCCCCTGTACTCAACAACCCGGTAGAGAAAAAAAAACAAGAATTGGCTAAATACAAAACAGGAATGGAAGACTGAGCGGCAACAGAAGGGCAAGACTTACGGCCGTACCTGCGTGAGGTACCCGGCGGAAGGAGGTCTGGAAGCGGTCGACTCCTCCTGGTCTCACCTCGACCCCCGAGTCACGCCGGATGTTCCTCAGGCCACCAAAAAGACTCCCTTCACTCTAGAGTCACCCAGCCAACCACCACGAACAAACACGACAAACTGACTAAACATATACAAAACAGACAAAACTAAACAGGTACTCTGCGAAACGAGAGAGAGACAGCCAGAGCCCTTCACATCCGGACGAGCCCCCACAATTGTCACGACCGACCCCTGGAGGTCTGCCCTGACAGGATCGGTCTAGGTGGGAGTGAAGGGAGTGACTGACCTCACACGCTCCGCAAGAGACCACACAATAAAGATTACGATACAACACCCCATTTATTCACACCAGCAAAAATAAACGTTCCAACACACGCACCATGCACGATCACAATAAGCACTCCAACGCACACAACATGCACAATCACGATCAAGCACTCCAACGCACACAACATGCACAATCACGATCAAGCACTCCAACGCACACAACATGCACAATCACAATCAAGCACTCCCACACCCACAACATGCACGATTATAAATAAATATTTCGCCATACGACGTACATGATTATAAAGAAATATTTCCAGTATTGACCCTTTCTCACACCACGGAGTGCGTCCACATCCCTGCCCCTGTCAAGTCCGCAGGGAGCACCCTGTCGCACTAGGTGCTCCGAGCCGGGTTGGTTCTCGCAGGGAGTCGCCCAAAGCCGACACCCTCGACTCCCAAGCGGGCAGTGAAGAGCGTGTCCCGGGGGGGGGGGGGGGGGGGGGGGAGGGGGGGACGTAGCTGTTACTGGAGGTCCTGGACGGGGGTCCAGGCCGGTCAGTCAAGACGGCGGGCGTCTCTACCAGCCCACGGTCCCGACCAAGGCGTGGCCTCGACCAGCGCGTGGCACCATCCCGTCCGTGGTCTCAGCCAGAACGTGGCCTCGACCAGTACGTGGCACCATCCAGTTCGTGCTCCAGGTGAAGCCCCCCGGAGGGGGGAGGACGTAGCTGGGAGGAGAGTCGAAGAGGAGGGAAAGAAGAAGGAAGGAGGAAGGAAGAAGGGTACTGGAACCCTGCCGTCAGTACCGTCTGACCATTGCTGTCAAGTCTTAGCCACTCGCATGATGGCGAGGGAAGTGTATTCAACGCACACAGTAAATCCATTGAATTAAGTCTTCTCACACGATGCAGGTAAAAGACTGCATTAAATCAATAGGTTATAAAACAAATATGAATTATCTCCACCCTTCTCTCACTCACGCTTAACGTTTTCCTTCCTTAGGAAATAAATCAACACAGCGACCATCGCTTAATAACTGCCACCACATTTGCAAATAATAATTCAATGGCACAACTGTCACATTTTATAAACACATTTCAAGATAACACAAATCTCCAACCACGCATCCGAACGACAAATCATGCGCACGCACGCTCGTGAACATAAAACTCGCTCTCCTTGCACACACAAACAGACGGTGGCCGAAGGATAAAAGTCCGGAGAATGTGACAGGGGCGGACGAGCGAGACCAAGCAAGTTCCAACCCTGAATCACCAGGTTCTCTCCCTTCCCCACCGACTACCGCATCACCAGATACATAAACAGGAGAAAGAATTTTGGAAATAATTTAGAATGGCCAGGTTAAAGATGGAATTAACCAGAGAAAAGGTCTCACACAATATTTCTCTTACAATTTCGAAAACAAAAGAAAATTACGCAAAAGTGAAGACTAAGCCGGCTAACAACAACAAATCAAAACAAACAGACCACGAAACTGATGCTTACCAGCTACCCGTGGGTGACCCCGAAGAGGCGGGTCAAAGGACTCTCTCTACCCTCTGTCCAGTCGAGAGGACAGAGGCGAAGATGCGGAAACAGAAGAAATGATGTCCCTCTCCTACAGGCCGACTGCAGGAATTGAAAGTACTGACTGTACTCTCGATGATACGGTAAAGAACCGAGACTGGAGCAGGCGCTCCCAGAGACATCTTCCGCTCGAGTGAAGAGCTAACCTCCCTCAGCAATGGCGGCCAACATGCCATGCTGCGTCACAGAGTTGAGCATACTTCAAACTAAAAGAAACGAAGCACGTGCGACAGGTAAAAAGACAGGCGAGAGGGCCGATAGACAGAAAGTTCGAGAGAAAGGTACCGGCCACCCGTGAACTTGCAGGATGAATAGCACGGGCGGTGGAATTAGAGAGAGAGAGAGAGAAAGCAAACCGAAGTTGAGCTGAACCACACCAAGGTGCAACTGCACCACAAGCCACCCTAAGGGACGGATACACGACAACAGCAACGACAATAAACAAATAAGTAATTCCGCCGCCCTAGGTGGGTCGAACGTCGTAGGCCTCGCGACAAACTCGTGACATTTGTGTTTGTTCTTTTCTCCAGTTGTTGTTGTTTGTGTTTGTTCATTTCTCCAGTTGTTGTTGTTTGTGTTTGTTCATTACTCAAGTTGTTGTTGTTGTGTTTGTTCATTTCTCCAGTTGTTGTTGTTTGTGTTTGTTCATTACTCAAGTTGTTGTTGTTTGTGTTTGTTC
>JAFLJL010014471.1:42500-47500 GCA_018398815.1 Conus ventricosus | reverse complement strand
CAGCACAGCACAGCACAAACAGCACACACAGCACAATACAGCACAGCACAGCACAGCACAAACAGCACAGCACAATACAGCACACAGCACAACAGCACAATACAGCACAGCACAGCACAATCAGCACAGCACAGCACAATACAGCACAGCACAATACAGCACAGCACAAACAGCACAGCAAACAGCACAGCACAGCACAATACAGCACAGCACAGCACAACACAGCACAGTACACAACAGCACAGCACAGACACACAATACAGCACAGCACAGCACAATACAGCACAGCACAGACAGACACACAAGACAGCACACACAGCACAACAGCACAGCACAATACAGCACAGCACAGCACAGCACAACAGCACAGCAAACACAGCAAGCACAGCACAGCACATACGCACAGCACAGCACAGCAGCACATACAGCACAACAGCACAGCACAACACAGCACAGTACAATACAGCACAGCACAGCACATACAGCACAGCAACAGCACAGCAATACAGCACAGCACATACAGCACAGCACAATACAGCACAGCACATACAGCACAGCATCAGCACAATACAGCACAGCACAATACAGCACAGCACGACAGCACAGCACAATACAGCACAGCACATACAGCAACAGCACAGTACAACAGCACAGCACAGCACAGCACAGCACAGCACAGCACAATAAAGCACAGCACAATACAGCACAATACAGCACAGCACAGCACAGCACAGCCAAACAAGCACAATACAGCACAGCCGCAGACAGCACAGCACAGACACAGCACAGCACAGCACAGCACAATACAGCACAGCACACACAGCACAAAGCACAGCACATACAGCACAGCACAATACAGCACAGCACAGCACAATACAGCACAGCACAATACAGCACAGCACAGCACAGCACAGCACAATACAGCACAGCAAGCACAATACAGCAAGCACAATACAGCACAGCACAGCACAGCAAGACACACAGTACAGCACAGCACAGTACAATACAGCACAGCACAGCACAGCACAGTACAGCACAAACAGCACAGCACAGCACAGCACAGTTCAGCACAGCACAATACAGCACAGCACAGCACAATACAGCACAGTACAGCACAGCACAATAAGCACAGCACAGCACAATACAGCACAGCACAGCACAATAAAGCACAGTACAGCACAATACAGCACAGCACAGCACAATACAGCACAGCACAGCACAATACAGCACAGCACAGCACAATACAGCACAGTACAGCACAGCACAGCACAGCACAGCACAGCACAGCACAATACAGCACAGCACAATACAGCACAGCACAGCACAATACAGCACAATCAGCACAGCACAGCACAGCACAGCACAATACAGCACAGCACAATACAGCACAGCACAGCACAGTACAATACAGCACAGCACAGCACAGCACAGCACAATACAGCACAGCACAATACAGCACAATACAGCACAGCACAGCACAGCACAATACAGCACAGCACAATACAGCACAGCACAGCACAGCACAGCACAGCACAGCACAGCACAATACAGCACAGCACAGCACAGCACAATACAGCACAGCACATACAGCACAGCACAATACAGCACAGCACAGCACAATACAGCACAGCACAATACAGCACAGCACAGCACAGCACAGCACAATACAGCACAGCATAGCACAATACAGCAAAGCAAATACAGCACAGCACAGCACAGCACAGCACAGCACAGTACAATACAGCACAGCACAGCACAGCACAGTACAGCACAATACAGCACAGCACAGCACAGCACAGTTCAGCACAGCACAATACAGCACAGCACAGCACAATACAGCACAGTACAGCACAGCACAATATAGCACAGCACAGCACAATACAGCACAGCACAGCACAATAAAGCACAGTACAGCACAATACAGCACAGCACAGCACAATACAGCACAGCACAGCACAATACAGCACAGCACAGCACAATACAGCACAGCACAGTACAGCACAGCACAGCACAGCACAGCACAATACAGCACAGCACAATACAGCACAGCACAGCACAATACAGCACAGTACAGCACAGCACAATACAGCACAGCACAGCACAACACAGCACAGCACAGCACAGCACAATACAGCACAGTACAGCACAGCACAGCACAATACAGCACAGCACAGCACAGCACAGCACAGCACAGCACAGCACAACACAGCACAGCACAGCACAGCACAATACAGCACAGCACAGCACAATACAGCACAGCACAGCACAATACAGCACAGCACAGCACAGCACAGCACAATACAGCACAGCACAGCACAGCACAACACAGCACAGCACAATACAGCACAGCACAGCACAGCACAATACAGCACAGCACAGTACAATACAGCACAGTACAGCACAATACAGAAAAGTACAGCACAGCACAGCACAGCACAATACAGCGCAGCACAGTACAATACAGCACAGTACAGCACAATACAGCACAGCACAGTACAATACAGCACAGCACAGCACAATACAGCACAGCACAGTACAGCACAATACAGCACAATACAGCACAATACAGCACAGCACAGTACAATACAGCACAGTACAGCACAATACAGCACAGCACAGTACAATACAGCACAGTACAGCACAATACAGCACAGTACAGTACAATACAGCACAGAACAGCACAGCACAGCACAGCACAATGCAGCACAGCACAATGCAGCACAGCACAGCACAATACAGCACAGCACAGTACAATACAGCACAGTACAGCACAATACAGCACAGTACAGCACAGCACAGCACAGCACAATACAGCACAGTACAGCACAGCACAGCACAGCACAATACAGCACAGCACAGCACAGCACAATACAGCACAGCACAGCACAGCACAGCACAACACAGCACAACACAGCACAGCACAGCACAGCACAGCCACACAGCACTGCACAGCACAGCACAGCACAGCACAACATAGCACAATACAGCACAGCACAGCACAGCACAGCACAGCACAGCACAGCACAGCACCACAACACAGCACAGCACAGCACAGCACAACACAGCACAGCACAGCACAACACAGCACAGCACAGCACAGCACAGCACAACACAGCACAGCACATCACAACACAGCACAACACAGCACAACACAGCACAGCACAGCACACGACACGACACGACACGACACGACACACGACATCACACCACAACACACACACCACACCACACCACACCACACACACCACACACGACACGACACGACACGACACGACACGACACGACACGACACGACACGACACGACACGACACACCACACCACACCACACCACACCACACCACAACCACACCACACCACACCACAACACACCCTATGACACAAACCTTGTGACCCACATGATGCCTTGATGAGTTCATCCGCTGGCTGCCTGCTGTCCCCATCTCTCCATCAGTGGCCCCGGCGTCCCCTTTAACCTTCAAGAACGTCACTGCCCCCGACCCCCCCCTCCCTCCCCCTTCCTCCCTTTCCTCTCTGACCCTTCACTCTCTCCTTCCCCCCTCACTCCCCTTCTCCCCCCCCCCCCCACGTCACCTTTCCTGTCCTCGGGGCAGGTGGGGGGTGGATACAAAAAAAAATTCCTAGTTCCATGCAACTCTTCATACTTTATCTTCTCGCCACTGCTGCCAATCTGGGTTCGTCTGGGAGGGAGTAGGGGTTGGGGGGGGGGGGGTACTCCTGGGAGGAGGGGAGAATGGGGATGAGGATGGGATGGGGATGGAGATGGAGGATAAGGGAGAGAGAGGATGGAAAGAAAATGGACAAGACAGGCATCTCCAGAGCTTTTTTTGTTTTGTTTTTTAAAAAAAAAAACAGGAGTCCCAAACCGACATCCGGTAGGAAAAAGTTGAGGCAAGAGAGAGAGAGAGAGAGAGAGAGAGAGAGAGAGAGAGAGAGAGAGAGAGAGAGAGAGAGAGAGAGAGAGAGAGAGAGATTCACGATTCACGATTCACGATTCACGATATTTTATTGTCATTACCATTACGGTCTGATGACAAGGGGGGTAACAATACACTCAAAAAGTAATGTTGCTGGCACATGAAATCAATATAGAAAGATTACAAAACATATCTCAACAAAACTTCAATCAGTTATAATAATCATTTAACCACATAATAACATATCCCAAGCACTCATCCACCAGCCCACCCAATTTCACACACACACACACGCACGCACGCACGCACGCACGCACGCACACACACACGTACAAACACACGTACAAACACACACACACACACACACACACACACACACACACACACACACACACACACACACACACACACACACACACACTCCGATGCAGACATACCCACGTACATACACACCTGCCCAAACCCATACACACATATACACACGTGGATAAACACGCACGCGCACGCAATCAAAAATATATGAAATTCGACCATCCACTTTATCATATGGTATCTGAACATTCACTTCTATCTTCATCATATTCATGGATTATGCATCATATTGAGTTAATCTTTTCTTTTCGCAATTTCTGAGCCTCTGCTATAAATTTTGCAACTGATTTGATAATAATTTCATCATTTGAAAGTAGAATAGATATAACATTATGAGTTTGAGCTAAATCCGTATGAAAAAAATCACATTTGTTGCGTAATGTTACATATTCTGTACAGTGGAACAAGAAATGTTTTTCATCCTCAACATCATAACCACACATAGGGCATGAAGATTCTGAGGAAGCCCCAGGCAGATACCATCTTTTCTTTGTATTAAATCCGAGGGTTCTGAATCGAAATCGAGCAAAATTAATCCTATGCCATTTGTCTGATATAATATATAGATACTTTTCAGCTTGAAAGACATTTTTAAATGAATAAAACCAACTGTATTTTTCATTGTTCTCAATAGCCGAATGCCAGTTTTGTTTGTACGAACATATCAGTCTGTCTTTAAACTCTGAAATAAA
>JAFLJL010014471.1:12500-32500 GCA_018398815.1 Conus ventricosus | reverse complement strand
TCTTAAAACCTGCTTGATGTTCACCTGTGATGTCATTTTGCCGTACCCATTCTTGTAACCTGCAATTGATTATCGAACTAAATACCTTACTACTGATGTCACCTAACGATATACCTCTATAATTGCCAGGGACATCAGTTGCACCCTTTTTAAACAATGGCACGATTATTGACTCTGTCCATCGTTCTGGAAATAACCCATTATCAAAAAGCGTATTGAAAAACTTAAAGAAATCAATAATAACATTACCACCAAATTTCAATAATTCTCCAATAATTCCATCTGGCCCTGCAGATTTTCTGTTTTTAAGCCTTTTTATTGCAGTTAAAATCTCCTCTCTTGAAATTGGACGATCGAAGTAGGAACACTCGGTACTATTTTCAGACATATTTACTTCGCTAATAACATCAATAACATCGTCTTCGGTTTCACCATTTTCAAGAAGCTCATGAAAATGAGAAAACCAGTTATCAATAGTTATATTACTGGATGTATGCACTCGTTTCACAGATATTCTGCGTAAGTGCTTCCAAAATTCTTGCTGGTCATTCACCGAATTTACGATGTTACATAGTAGAGAACTGTTATTTTCTTTTTTCTTCCTCTCGATCAATTTTTTGTATTCTCTTCGTGCAAGACAATATGTTTTGTTATCTTCTTTATCAAGCGTTCTCCTGTATATCCGCAGAAGCCTTCTTGCCTTTAATTTAGTACTAGTGCATTCTGTATCATACCAATCATTGTTCCCATTCCTACCATCCAGTCTAATTCGTCTTTTCATGCATTCAGCTTGTTTTATAATACACTCATTAAAAGCATCAAGGGCAGCATTAACATCCTCGTCAATGAGAGCAATAGCCCGTCCAAACAGCCGACAGTGTATCTTTGCTATTCATTTGCTCATTAAATAAATCAGCATGTTTATCTTGCCACTGGAATTTTTCAATAAACTGAACTTTTTTCATTTCACATGTCTCATTTCTATCGTTCTGAAGAGAACCAATGCTAAATTCCAACGGCAAATGGTCAGAATCAATTCGTTCAGCTACATGAAGTTTACAAAACAGATGGACGACAGCAAACAAATCACAGGATGCTATGAAATAATCATTCACACTACTTCCAGTTTCTGATATGTATGTGAAATGACCTTGTCACACACCCATGTTTGTGAACAGACACACTTGCATTCACAACCACAGTATGCTAACTTCGTACACAACACACAATCACTCCATTCACCCAAAGGAGCACTATCACAATTGAATTGAGTTTTCTATAAAACGCTCCCTTTACTCACAAAGAAAAGGGTCTTAATTCTTGTTTGCACTTCACTGCATTTTCCAACACATATTTCTTCTCTTTACAAGATAATTCCCCACATACAAACAATAATACCAATATGAAAGTTTTATCAAAAATCAAACACACTCACACACATGTTACACTATCAGTTCTTATATTAAAAAGTATCAATAAAGACAAATCATCTTGACTTGTCGAGGAGCTTTCTTTCACTTGGCTGTACCACCTCTGGACCATCACAGCCTGGACTCTCACTAGGCTCGTACAGCTCAAGCCTGGACCACCACTGGACGCTGAGGGATTCTGTAACGAAACCCTAGGTCCAGGGTTAACCTCTACAAATGAACTGTATTTATTTTTTCTCTTCCTCTCATTATTATTCATACATCCTTTTTAACTCCTTTCACATTCACTCCAAGATCAATATAGAATACTCACATGAGTCTTGTTCCGCCAACCTATTCCTACCTACAGTTGGGGTACAGAACGAAATCTTTACACAATATTTATTTTGCTTATTCTTCTTTTCTTTTCACGTTCAACGTTCATCTTTCTCTTTTTCCCAAATAGCGCAATATCATCAAATCTTTATAATTATCAAACTTCTGTTATCATTGCAATTACACCTTTACTGTAATTGCTTTAACCAGTATACAACCCCAACTGGTACTCACCTTCTAGGGATTAAGCGACAAGCCTACCCTAGTAGACTTCCAGTCTACATCTACACTCTATACTCGAGTGAACTTGCCACGCCAGGCATATTGCACCCACCAAGGGTTAAGCACACCCAAACCAGGGTTGCATCGGACAAACCAGTCCAATCATAGTCTATATCTACACTCTATACTCGAGTGAACTTGCCACGCCAGGCATATTACACCCACCAAGGGTTAAGCACACCCAAACCAGGGTTGCATCGGACAAACCAGTCCAATCATAGTCTATATCTACACTCTATACTCGAGTGAACTTGCCACGCCAGGCATATTACACCCACCAAGGGTTAAGCCACCCAAACCAGGGTTGCATCGGACAAACCAGTCCAATCATATAGCACACCCAACCCAGGGTTGCATAGGACAATCCTAGTCCTAACTATGTTAAACCCAACGAGGGTTACAATCAGACATCCTCCTATGTCTGTGTCCAGAGCTCCTCTGAAGTAACAATAGCCTTCCACCCTTCCTCACATTGGGTGAACACAATTCACAATCCACTCAGCGTCCTACTCTTCCGCATCACTGGCGGTTGCACTCCATGAATACAAAAAAGCATCAAACCCATAGGTTCCATTCCACAATTGCAAAAATTACAAAATCTCTTAATTGATTTGAAACTTTTCCATTCACATCACTTTTCCTCATTCACATGACAGACCTTGACAGTCACCATTACATACACCGTTTAAAATACATAGACCCAGTGATGTACACATATTCAACAACAACTTACCATATCTGTTTAAGCATGTATCTTCAGAGTTTCTGTCACTCATCTCAGGTCTGTAGCTTAGTTGAAAATTATTAACAATTTCATGTGCATTCATGTCTTGTGGAACATCAGATGTTCTACTGTTTAGATCTCCAGCAAGAAGTAAAAACACGTCGGGCAGAACTAGTAGAGCATCAGCAATACAGGCTTCCAGATCAGTAATGCCATTTTCAACATCGCAAAACGTATAATATGGTGAATTCTCTGGTGGCACATACGCACAAACATACAAAATATCCTTTGATAAGCCAAAAAGACTCTTATGAATAAGAAACATAATGACGTTTTTATGATCGGTATATACCTCTTGAATATATGGCAAACATTCCTTTTTGACCAGACATACAACCCCTCCAGAGCGCCTCCCTCGTTTTGTAAAACGAATAGCTGGTCTACAGAACACTTTATAATTTCTATACACACTAGATTGAAAATCAACCACAAATGTCTCAACAAAACAAATAAAATCGAAAGAAACAGTATATGACACAAAATCTTCGTCAGCAATCTTGGGAAGCAAACCACAAACGTTCCAGTGTAAAAACATAACGGGTTTACCATTCATACATGGACTGTTTACGTTGACATGACCTCTCACACGATCTTGACCTTTCTCATTTTCACAATAGTTTTCAACATAGTCAGAATTGCTTGCAGACGTTTCTGCACAAACATGTGAACAGACAGACGAAGAGTTGTCATCCATTAAAGAAACATTTACCCTGCTAGACAAGGCAGCCATAAAAGAATTATTAGAACGAAGATCTATTTCAATACGAACTATGGACCCATTGTCAACTTTATCAAACGAACTCATTTCATCTGCCTGTGTTTCTATCACGTGTTTAGTGATGCCAACATTACCCGTGTGAATACTGTCACAAGCGCCTGCCACCGACACCTCTGTGTTACTTGCCAACGTTCGACCTGCACGTGCGCACTTCTCAGACGATGCACACACTGCCGGTGTCAGACTAACTTGCGTTCCCTCTCCTACGTTCACAATTTCATGGACATTAAATTTTGATATTTTCAACGACTTAACATATTCATGATGAGGCCGGCCGTGTCCCTAAGTGACATGTTGAAGTTTGTCTGCCTGATCCAGATAGTACTTTTGACCATCAATTATCAGATGGTCAAAAACCATAGAGACCCTTTTATTTGCATTTTTTGCAGCCTTCAGATGCGGAACGAGTTTTTTTCCTGATCTCCCTGACACGCTGGGTAAAGTCCTCACTAACGTATATTCGTGATCCCTTCACAACTTGCGTCTAGCATCCAGTAGTCGTTCTTTGTCCTTGTAGAAGGTACAACAACCGATGATGGGGGAGTCCGGTTTTCTGTTCAGCTGGTGAAGCCTGTCAAACTGAATATCACTGGCCAGCTCGAGTTGGTCAGTGATCATATCCTGAACCAGCCCCTCACAGTCCTGCTTAGTCTCATTTTCCTTTCTAGGTATGCCATGAATTATTATATTATTCCTCTTTGACCGTCCTTCTAAATCATCAGTTTTCAGTTCCAACTGTAGCACCTTCTCATTCAGTTTGTCATTTTGTTCTTTTAACATTTCATTTTCTCGTTTAAGTTCAGATATTTCATGTCTTAAGGACGACACATCCTCACGCAGACCTGCACACGTACCTTTCAGTTCTTTCATGTCCTCTTTCATTCCATCAAAGTCCGTTTTTAATCCATCGAACTTCCTGGTCAGATCTCGCATACATGACATCAAGTCTTTCAAAGTTGGTTCAGAACAGGTCCGACTAGGGGAGGGTTGGAAGCGGCTGATGTTTCGCTGGCACTCTTCAGCCTAGTTTGTCGAAGAGTATCCGCCTTGTCTGCCTTGTCCGCCTTGGTGCTGAGGGTAGGTCCGGGATTCAGTTCAACATCACCACATCTTTGTAATAATAGTCCGTGGAAAAACAGAGAGGAGCAAACCCATTGCAACACCGTCCTGCCACTTCCGAAGTTTCAATGTCCGACAGAATAATTCTGCCTTTCTCACAGCACGCGCATACATGAAGGAAATAAACACACTCACAAAACGTCCGCACACTGACCGAAACAATATCGGCGAAGCTGGCATAATGATAATGGCACACAACAATGATCAAAATAATCCACACAGACCACAGGATTTCAATTATTAATGGGAGCCTCCGTCACACACTGTTTACATTTCCAAACCAGAAGTTCACCCCCAGGGAGAGAGAGACAGAGAGAGACAGAGAGAGAGACAGAGAGAGAGAGAACAGGAAAACCTTCATTCTGGCTCACTTTCGCCCTCAACCAGTTTTCGGGCGAAAGTGACCCAGAATGAAGGTTTTCCTGTTCTCTGACAAGTAAGACTTCAATAACCAAAAACGTAGCGTAGTAACGTAGGGGAAAAGCAGCTGCGGCTGAACACGCCCCATAGAGTAACGTAGGGGAAAAGCAGACGTGGCTGAACGCCCCCATATACAAACGGTGGGGGCAGGTAAGCCTTTAATTGCTAGTTGCTGGCCTACCTTAGGACTTTGCACTATCCGATTACTTACTACGTGGCCGGACATGACGATTTTCGGATCACTCGGTGGGCTGATGTCACGGCCGGCCAATCACAAGACTAGATAGAATCAGCTGATTAGTAGTGACGACATTTCCGCCCAGCACTTGTGTTGTTTATTTCTCCCAGTGCTGTGGTGGTGTGAAGACGGTGCTTTTTCTGCGAGAGAAGTGTTTGCATATGGCACAAAATATAGCTGCAGTTTCATAAGACAGTGTGGATTCTGTGTTAGAAAAAGTTCTTGAATCACAAATACCTTTTCAACAACTTTATAGATTAAATTATTTGGGTGTGGAAGGCATGGAATCAGCTACAACTTTCCAACAAGCTCAAAATCTCCCATTACCGCCGCCAACACCAACGGAATTGTGGACAGAGGAAGAAAAGAATGCTTTACATGAAAATATAAGATACTTTGAAAAATGATTGAAGCAGCTCGTAAAGCAACGGTTAATGCTGGCAAGTTTTGTGAACTACTGGCGATTGGAATGACGCGGTTTTAAACCAGAGAGCTTAATTAGTTAAGTGGGGGATTGGGTTTTCTTATCTCCGGGGTCGACCTATGCATGGAAATACAGAGCCCCCGTCATTATGCTGGCGCCTGATCACTTAATTTGCGGTGTTGGGTTTTATGACCTGGCAAGGGGCAATACCACGTGACCGGACATGACGATCCCCAACCAACGCCTTTCAGTTTAGCAATGGCTCTCAATGCAGACGGTCGTGTTTGTTCACAGAGGAACTGCTTCTTGCTAGATGATCATGTGTTTTATTACAAGTGTATGACGGAGTATCTAAACAAAAGAAAATCAGGCGGGCCCAGCTCTTTACTTCCTAAGTTAAAAAGAAGTATTGCTTTTTTGGAAGGTGAGGAGAAAGAAAAACGAGAACCTACTACTGTTACGCGGTCTAGGCTAGACTGCGTGAAATGAATATCATGATCGATAGCAAATCTTACCAGGAGCGCCGGCTTGGCAGAGTACCAAGTTCCCTCTCCCTGTGGCCTTAACAGCCTAGCCGCTGTTTTGAGGTGGTTACGCGTAACTGTTACTATTTTTAAAAAGTGGCCCTAGTAGTTCCACTTTTTGGCAACCTTCCACATTGAGACACTTGACGCCCTCACCTCAAGTTACCCCAAGAAGTGGTCCTAGTAGTTCCACTTCTTGTTTGTTTGTTGGTGTTTGTGTGTTTTGTCCCACCCCACGCATGCACCCCCCCACCCCACTCCACGCATGCACACCCCCACCCCACTCCACCCCACCCATGCACACACTCAAGTCCCTTTTAAGTTCTTAACTTAAGTCACCTCAAGTTATTTTCAAGTCACTTCTAAGTTCTTAATTAAGAACTTAATTAAGTTTTAATTAAGTTACTTCAAGTTCTTAATAAGTTCTTGATCAAGTAACTTCTAAGTTCTTGATTAAGTCACCTCAAGATCATAACTAAGTCATCCTTTAAGTACAACTAAGTTCTTATTTAAGTTATCTTATAATTATCAAAAAACAATACAATCTTTTGTTTTATCTTAAATAGTAGGTGTCTAATATAGTACACACACGCCTCAAAAAACGCGTCATCTTTAAGGATGTCTTGCTCAGCGTCTTTGGCGTGTAATTGGTCAGCATAGATCTTAATGAAGTTCTTACATCCTAAGCACCCGCATTGATTACAATTCTGGTCTATGGAAATGTCTTTTATAGACTCCATGTCTTTATTTATTGACACCATCATTTTATAATACGCCATGTTCTATTTTTATTAAAAAAATTTAAAATTAAGTTCTTAAAATATTATTCCATCTGAAATGGATCAAAATGATCTTTTGTTATTGGCGGTGCTGGCGTGCTGTTGTTTTTTGTATTTAGCGGTTCAGATTTTTTTGATTGCTTTTGTTTCTGTTGCCATTGTGTATATATTTTATAACCGTAATAACCGCCCCCACAGCAGCAAGGGCGCCAAAAATGGCAACAGTTTTAAGTTCAATATACCATGAAGACTTTGGTGCTGTAGGCCTTGAATCACATGGAGTTTTTATAGCTGGCATTGAATCAACTTGTTCTGGCGTTGGCGGTGTTATGTTTTCATTATGAGTTATATTCTGTAACATTAATTTTTTTTGTCTGTTCCACTCTGCTAATTTTCTTCTGCTTTAACACGCCCAGGATGAGGATGCTTTTCAATGGTCTCCACCTGATTCAGTGTTTTCTGCTGATTTTCTGGCTTGGTTACTTTCTCCACCTGATTCAGTGTTTTCTGATTCTGCTGATTTTCCGGCTCGGTCATTTTGAAGGGAAATAAAATCTATATGATTAAAAGTTATTAATCCCATGATTAACGGCGATAACAATGTTCCAAATTTGTAATACAAATCACATCCTAGAGACTCTAATGACTTTGTTAAAACTGGATCCCGCGTTAAATCATATGTAAGATCTTGTTCAGAATCAATGGGAGCAAATCTACTGACTAGTTTAGTGTACAAACTAAGAACCGTTTGCCCCACACTTTTCACCATTCTAGACCCCAGCTGCGCTTCATACCTGTTATGATACTTTAAAATGTCTTGCGGCGACATCTGTTGAATCTGTTCTATGCTGAATTCAGTTCCGAGGAACTGTTTTGTTTTTCCACACGCCGCCAAAGAATACAACCTCTCCTTTTGGGGCATAACAGCTTGGTCATCAACTTGGTCATTCATAAGTTCAGGAAGGTTTAGGCTGCCTTGTAGCTGTAGTAGATCATCACTGTTCATGTTTTTTTATTAATTATAATTATTTTATTTTCTAAAAATGAGCACTGAAAAAACTGTTGCTAACCTTGTATACCATTCTGCTGTTATTGGAGGTCTAAGTGTAGGATACTCAATGCTTGGTAAAAGCTTGTTAAGAATTAAACCAGCAGATCTTGGCAAACTAGACTTTGAGGATTCAGCAAAGCTGATTGCTATTATTGCAGCTTCGTTTGCCATGAAAGATTTTCTAGTCAAGCAAGGAATAATTCCAGACAGTATAAATATGTAAATAAAAAATACATTTATAAAAAATGGCTTCACTCGTAATGATGATAGGCGGCGCTGTGGTTAATGCGCTCGCTTTTAGTGGAAGTAATTACGCATTTAGTAAACTGCGAGATGAAGGCGAGAGAAAAAGACATAACAAAGCTGTGGAGCAACTAGCTGCAGCACAAGATCACTATGAAAAGCAGAGAATTGAGCAGTTAGATTTTATTAATAACACACTGAAAAAACAGGGCCATGCAGCTTACACATTTAAAGATGTTGATCAAGCAATAAAACAATATTATTTAGTAACAGGCAAACCAATCGAGACATTGCCCCCACCAAAATTTAGCGACTTTTATCATCCATCAGAAAAACAAAAGATGCAAGAAATCGCGTTTATTGCCGTTGGTATGACCGTTGTGTATTTTGTTGCGCATAATATTGGCTGAATAAAAAATGAACAAAATCTATTATCGCCCAAAGGATATTGGAAGGGCATCACAGCAATTAAAAAGCTAAGCCAAGCAGCGGGAGTCAGTGAACAAACAGCAAAAGAATGGTTATCTAAACAAGCGATTTGGCAATTTATTTACCTGCGCCCAAACGAATACAGAGACCACACTTTGTGAATACAATACCGAACAACACCCATCAAATGGATCTTCTATATTTACCCTCTGATACGATTAGACCGAAAAAGATTTAAGTACGCACTCACAGTCATTGACGTAGCTTCAAGATACAAAGATGCGGAACCATTAACACAAAAGAGTGCTTCTGCTGTTGCTGTTGCTATACAACTAATATACCAACGGGGTCCCTTAACTTATCCTCGCATGATTCAAGTCGATGATGGGAAAGAATTTAAAGGCCAAGTGAATCAATTATTGTTAAAACATAGAGTTACCATTAAAAGAGGCATTCCGGGAGTTCACAGATCACAGGCTTTAGTTGAAAACTTTAACAAACAGTTAGCTGAAAGACTTTTTTCCTACCAGTATCACAGAGAGCTGATTGACAATTCTCGTAAACACAGAATGGGTCAGAAGACTGCCCTCAGTTTTGCGCGCAATGAATAATGAAGAATTTAAAGGACTAAAACCAGTACAAGCAATCAAAAGAAAAACAATAAATGTTGTTGAAGTAGAGCCTTCATCCAGCAAACTATTACCGTTTGGTTTGAAAGTAAGGTACCTTTATTTACCGGGGGAAGCAGAAGGGGACACTCGCATCAGGGCAACAGATCCAGTTTGGAGTGTTGATCCATATGAAATAAAAAGAATTGTAAAAATGAATCCACCCGTGTATTATTTACGAGAAACTGACACAACAAAACAACCAGCTCCTCAAAGATCTTTTGCGAAGGAAGAACTGCAGATAATCCCACCAGACACTGTTCCGCTTTAATTAATTTACGTAAATATATTTGAGTTTAAAATGGAAGCTCAGAAGGAAGTGCAGGACGAAACAAGAATGGTAAAGGAAGAGACCTTGAAAATGATACGGGAATCATTTCATGCGTGTAATGCTATTAAGGAAACATTTTCGGGGATTAATCAATGCATGCTAAATCATCCAGATCACCTACAACTTAAACCCCCAAATTGGGAAAAAGAATATCTTGAAATAATAAAAAAAATTCGAACGCATCAAGCAAACATGAGAAAAGAATTAAATGAATTGGATGAAGCTATGATTGATCTTATAACAAAAGTTGATGAAAAATATAAACCCCCTGTTTATGCGGTCCTCCAGTGCCCGATTGCATATGAAAACTCCGGATTAACAAACACACGTTTTGTGTTTGTTCTATCTAACGACTTCTTTGTTACAACTGTTGTGTTGATCTCATGTAGATTAGATCGTAGTTTTACGTTGTCATGATGAAAAGTCTTATTGCCAAACAATGCTTCTTTGTAGTTGTCATGTGATATGTTTGACTGCACAACGCTGCGAGATATTCCCTTTGCTTTCTTAATGATTTTCTCCTGGCTCGAAATACTGTACATTTTTGACCTTAAACCAACAAACTCCTTGATCACCTTTCCAGATAATTCATCCTTCATCTTTCCTAAAACCTTCTTATTAACGGATGAATGTAAAGGCGAATCTTTAGGGTAATCAGATGTATCATACCATCCCGCATGCCCTTTAGCCACTTCGATTTCCATGTCTTTATAGATGTCTTCAGTAGGGATATCTATAACAAAACTATCTGTATCTGTGTAAAGTACTCTGGACTCAGGATACAGGGGCTTAAAGTAGTCATAAAGAAATTCTAACATCAAAAGCTTTGATAATTCTAAAACAGTAAACCCAATAAATACAGGTTTGTCTAATTTGACTTTCTTTTTTTTTCATCATTATACCAAAAAGCTGATCATGAAATCTTCTGAAGTCCTGATAATTAGGTTTAGAAGTCAGCTTAATTGCTTCGTTCTCTCTGGTGACCAATCTGACATCTTTGCGCTTGTGGGGATTCTCCATAGTCTTTCCGAAACAGCTGTTGTTCATCAGCTTGAAAAAGTCTTTTTCTGAAGCATCTGTGGATTTAGTTCTGAGATCAGTGTTCTTCATGATGTATGGTTTCATGAACTGTTCTTGATTAAAAGCAATTATGCGATGAACTGCTGTCAACTTCAAACCATGTCTTAAATAAATTGTAGAAGTCTGTAATGACAGACATAATTTTTTTGCCGCGAAGATTAGGTACAAGTTTAGGTGGTTCTCTTGGATCCATCTTTAGACTTTCTGCTGCTAATGGATAGTCATTATGCAGGTCATGAAGTCCATTAGGATATTCTAAGTCAACTTCTAGAATGAAACCACGCTGTTGATCAGGCGTTAAACTGCTCAACCACTTTAATGCCTTTTGAATATTATTCGGATCACCGCCTGTGTACATTTTAAAGTTGCGTAACGGAAGTGATTGCGCATTGCCCATCCATACAGATTGTTTGCATCTAAATACATAAGATAGTTAGACCTTTTACTTGGATCATAGTCGTCCAAGTATTTGTTGTTTGCTTTACAGTAATGATGCGACGCCATACTAATTCCTCCCCGCAATCCGTTTTCAATCATCTGAATCATTGGTAAATCCGACAATAAATCAATCTGTACTCCAGTAAACTTTAAGAAAGCATCCCAACTCATCCGGGCGCAGAAATGTAATGCGCAGGATCCAGGCTATAATGTTTCATGCAGGTCTTTCTGTAATTTTCAAAAATATCCGCCAACAAACATACATCTGCCTTCAAGTATGAATCATGATAGTCTCCCATCGTTTTACAATCTAACTTCTGCCACGCATCTTGAGCATGCTGGTAATCAGAATCACTGATGTCCTTTCCTCTGAGACTAGAAAAGAACGCGCCTTTAGGAGGAAGTGTGTCTTCATCAAACCTTTCCCAACTGTTCATGTACTCATAAGGGTAAACGCCCTTTCTAACAAGAGTTGAGTCAAAATGTTCTTCCGTTATTGGGCAGGACTTTAAGGACATAGCCAGTGACTCTAATGAACCCATCATGTGTTGCATAGAGTCATAAAAAGACATGTTATTTAGATTAAAGCACATGTACTTTTCTGATGACTGTGCAATGCATGACACCCTGAAGGCATCGTCCACTGCTTTCATTATAAGATGAGAGTCGTAACCTCGCAAGTTATGAAAGAAGATGGGCAGCTTCCATGTCTTAGGATCAAACTTTAGTTGAAGATTGCATTTACTGTGCGCTGCTCCTCTGAACTTTCGCTAATGTGATCATGGTCTCTTACTGTTGGATTCTCTGCGTCTGATGAGAGACCTAAACCGCAAATCCAACAGTGAGTGGCTGCGTCATACTGTTGTTGGTCTTCAGGCGTCATTATGATTTCAGATAAATTCAGGTTATTAGAACAGTCATTGCGCACTTGCTGCATGCGTTTTAAGAAGTACTCTGCTGCATGAGGCCCTCTATACCATTTTGGCTTTGAATGAGCGCCATCCGACCTGACAACGATGAAAGCGAATGAACAAATCTGATGATTACTCATTAAGACTGTTTTTCGAAGTTTTTGTGGCGCTGGCCCTTCATAAGGAACAATGAGTGATTCAAAGTCTGCGTAAACAACATATGGAGAATTTTGCATCCGTTTCCAGTTCTTAAAACTAACTTTAGATCCGGGTGGGGGCGTAATTAGTTCTGTATTACAGTCAACTGGGCCAATACAATGTTTCTTATGTTCGCTCGCGGCTTGAACAGATGGCATTCTTGTTAAACATTTTCTACAGAATTCTTGTTTGCCATGATCTTTTGAAGTATGCTGCATTAGTCTACTCATTGTTCGTATCAATGTGTAATGCGGTAGCCCCGCTGGTGAAAGCATCAGTAGTAAGTCAACATGATTTTTGTCTGGTTCGCCTATTGTTGGACTGTTCTTGGACACTTTAATTGGCACCAATTTGTTTCCTCATCCCATGTGTATACTTTAACATTTTTTGGTTTGTTTTGTTCTTCAAACTATCAATTGGTCTACACTAACGGGAAAAGGGACCTCATAAAGTTAAGATATTGTTTAAGGGTGATGTTAGACACCCTTTTGCGTTTTTGCGGAATATGCAGCCTGCGAGAAAAACCCCACATAAAACATTTGTCGTTGAATTTTTTTGTTTAGAATGCTTTTTTTGAACAAATGGGGGAGGGGAATGAAACCCTTTGCCTCAATGGGGCGATACTAGCGTTTTAATCTGATTTTAAAGACTTCGCCCCCGAAACCAGAGCTCTCATTTTGGTTTCTTCAGCGGAGCGAAAATGTTAAGCGTTCGTCTCCCCAAACCCGGGTGTTAAGTCATTACGAAAAAGAATGTCGTTTTTTTTTAGTCGAGACCCGACTTCTGATTTTTTTCTTTTATTGTACATAGTCAAAAAAACAGCTAAAATTACTTTAACTGGGGGGGTCATTTTTTGTTTCCCGGGAAATTTAGAAATAGCAGAGCAAAAAATTGCCTGTACGTTTTTTGGGTTTAATGATTCTAAATCAATATCATTCGTGCTTGTAAAACGCTCTCCAAGCATTCCTTCAAAAAATTCGTCTGGTCCTTCATTTTTTATCCATGCGATTTCTTTTCTAACTAAAAATATTTATTAAATTAAAAAAAAAATACACGGTTTAAATCAAAAATCAATATAACGGTTTTTTGTGCTTGGATCATAAACAAAATATAACCCCTTCGTGTTTTTTCTGTAAACTGTTTAGAACAAGTTTAATGTTTCTTTTATTTTTTTTTAAGCATTCTTTTTTTCTGCTGGGCCCTCTGGCTTTTGAGAAAAAAGTTGTCCTCGCTTTCTTTAAAGATCAAATTTTGTCTTTTTAGTCTCAAAATGGGCCTGTAACGATTAAATTCTTATCCGTGTGTTTGAGTAAACAAGCGTTTAAATTTTAGCCGTTTTTAGTTGAACCCAACGTGTGCTTTGGATTTTTATTTTTTAATTTTTGCCAGCAGCACTTACAGCTAATAACACACGCCGGGCAAAGACAAACCCCTAGGGGGTTTAAAGCTGGGGGCGCGCCTATGCCCTTGCAAAGGACCAAACTCTTTCCCGCTGATGCAGCTTTTTTTTTATAGTTATGTCCAGATTAACATATGAAAGCTTTAAAAAGCAGCAGAATCCCTTTCGTTTGTTTTGCGTATTTTAAAAGGTCTTGTTGTTTTTGTTGCATTTTGTGTAATATTGGAAAATCTAAAGGTTTTTATGCTGGGCTTTTACTTTCTTCTTTGGGCGGGCGTAGGAAATTTTTGGATAAACCTGAACGACATCTTTTTAAAATTTAAAAAAATTTTAGTTTGAAAATTCTTTTAATTTGTTACTTGAATATTTGTGCGCTCATATAAAAAAAATGATGATGATCCGGGGAAAAAGGGAGGAGCGGGCAATACAAATAGATCTACCTTCAAAGGGGAGTACGATGGTTCCCTCAGGCTCTAGTAAAAGGGTTTTTCTCATTTTTATATATACCCCCCCCTTTTTTTTACTTTATTTTATTTTATTTTTTTTTAAATCAAACTTTGTAGTCATTTTTTAAAGATGAAGAATTTTTAAACCCGACGGTTTTCCAATTTTTAAATTGTTCGAAATATTAAAAAAACAAATGGCATTAAGGGGTTTATCACTCTTTTTTCTTTAAAATTTGAATGTTTTATTACTCTTTAACCGTTGCCATTCCCCATGAAACGATTACCCCTTGTTGACCTTGGGTAAAATCTAAACCGTATTTCGTTGTTAAAAAAACATAAAGCCTAACATTGTAAGATGTAATCTTTAGACAAGGTCAACTGTTAAATTTCTACCCCTCCCGCCTAAAAAGTTTTTTATTTCATCAAAATGCTAAAAGGTTTAAGCCGCTACGTGTTTTGGGTTGGGGACTACCTCAATCGGCATTGTACTTTCGTTATTTTGGTTTTTAATAAACTTTTCACTTCCTCTTTCGAATGGTTCTTCATCTCACCAGCAATAAAATCCCTTTTAAAGGGGCTTGCTGCGACATAAAAAAAAATTTCCCAAAGTGTCTCCCTTGTTCTGGATATGTTGTAGGGAAAATCACTTTTCGTAAATATTGCTAATTTTGATAATTGTTGCTCATTCACCCTTTGCTAAATTTAGGGTTGCAAACAACGCAAACTCAACGAATGTCAAAATGCTGTATTGGCTTGGTTTTGGGTGATCGATAAACGTTTGTATTCATTAAAACGTTAGTTCATATGACAATTTCCCCTTTTAAATGCTCCTTAAAGTATGGCGCATGCGCTTTTAACAACCAAATCTAAGGGAAAAAAGCGTTTTCAAAGCAAAATTTACAGCACATATTTTTTTCCCGTCGGGATTGCTTTTCCCGGGGCGGAAATCTGTGTTTTAGTCCATCATCTTTTTCAATTTCCCTTTGAAACGCAAGATGGGCCTTTTCATTTCGGTTAGCCAAGATAGAATGGTTAAAAAATATTCGCATTGTGAAAAGAAAATTTTTCTTCCCCCCAATTTTTATGAAATTTTCTTAACGTTTGCCCACCCCCAGATTGGACAATGTCCTTTTTGGGGTCTGTTTTGATTCGAGTTCATTTTGAAAGTAAGGCGCGCAGACCCTGGAAAATCACTCATCTGTCCTGGGTTTGGGAAAATTTTGCGGAAGAATTTTGATCCGCTAATAGTAGAGGATTATTTGGAAAAAAAATACCCGCTTTTTCCCCCTTCACGCCAAAGGGCTCTTTAGTTTTCAATGCGGTAAAGAACGAGCCAATTTTTTGTGCTTTTTTTTTAAAAAAAAAAAAAAATAAAAAATTTAAATTTATTAAAAAAACAGGGCAGGCATTAAAAGTGAAGTTTATGATTTTTTTGACTGGAGACGAATGTGAAATGAACACATCCTCGGGGCTCCTTTGCGCTGAATTAACGAAAGTAAGGTAACATTATCCAAATTTTAGGCCAAGAACCCCCCGAATTTTAGACCCTATGATTTTGAAGTAAAAGAGACAAAGGCTCAGTGTGAGCGATCAAAATGCCTTGGATTGAAAACCCAAATTAGATAGGGATGCAGTTTTGCTAAACTTAAAAAACACACTGCAAGAACTTCCAACAGCTAACCAAATACAAAACATGGAACTTAAAGAATTAAATAAATGGGAATAAAATAATAAATGAAATAGAGGCAGAAACCGTTTTTCAGAAGAAAAAACATTAAAGACTATACCGCCCCCGCTGCCCATGCAAAAAAATAGCGGCCCTTTTGATCATTTTTTAAAAAAACTTTAAAGGGGGCGAATTAAAAAAAAATTTTAGCAAATGGGTGAAATAGTGAGATAAAAAAGGGAAAAAAAAAAACTCTTTGAGCTGATGACCCCAAAACTTAGGGTCTATATTAAAGAAAAAATAACCCAAAGACTAAAAACTTGAACAAGAGAGATCCCCAAACAGAATGTTGTCTACTAAAGGCAATTAAAAATAAAGTGAGCAGAATAAAGAAATATCCAAAGAATTTTATATGAAAAACAACGCTAGCAAAAAGAAAAGAACCGTTTGAGAGCGGGGGTTTCACTTTAGAAGCGTTATAAGGGCTTGGGATTTGAAATAATACACTGGTGTTGGCTTTTACAGGGGGCAGTGGCAAAGCCCAGTCCCTCCACCACCTCGCCTCCATCGCCCCCTAAAAATTTGGGGTAAAAAAAAAAATTGCCCTCTTGCAGGTTTATTAAAAAAAATTAGGGTTTAAAGCTATAGACTCTTTCCTGGTATATTGGGAGTTTTTTTAGCGGGCTTTTGTTACTGCAAGCAAAGTAGTTGGCTTTAGGGCCGGCACTTGGGGGCATTAGTTCCTTTTAAAATTTATTTGGGTTAATTTTTTAGAAAAAAAGCCCAAGAACCCCTGGGCCCAGTTAACCCAAAAGAAAAGCGTGTTTTTTTTCATTTCTTGGTCAGCAACGAGTCCGCGAGCTTTGCCTGAGTTTAAAACAGTCTTCGGGCTTTGGGCCACGAGGTTGGACTTTTCGGGGGGGGGTATCTTGTTTTTTTACGTTTGCAATTTACGGCCCCAGAATTTATGTGTTTTGCCCAACCCTTTCGGGTTTCATTTCCTGCAACAAAAATTTTCTTGTTTAGTTCTTATTTTTCCCTCCCTGGAGTTAAGGTCAAAAGGTAGCATTTAAACGTGCCAACGCAAAGTTATTTTTGACTTGGTAATGAAAAAATCTTGGTACCTTTTATACTTGAAAGGTAAAATAAACTGTAGAATTAATGGCGTCCTCTAAATTGCAAGTTTGTTTTTGTGCATAAAACCCAGTAAAAGGAATCAGTTATGTCGTTTTGCTTGCTTGTGACCTAGCAAAACCCAAAAACGAAAAGTACGAAAGAGTATTTTTTCGTTTTTCCTGCTTAGTTAGGCCCTTAGAAATGTCTAAAATAAATGTTGCATGCTGGTTTTTTGTCTTGCTTAGGACCCGAGGTGAACAGCTGTGCCTGAGAGAAAAGTGGTAAAGGGGGGTTCCAGAAAACTTGTGCCGCCCCATAATAAGGGGGGCCTAAGCATGATTTTAAAATCCAAATTTTTTTCTAAAAAGTCTTTTTGAGTTAATATTTAAAATTTGTTTTCAGATCCCTTTTAAAAGCCTTTGTCTATTCGGTTTTTCTAAAAGGATTTAAACGGTTTTCATTTGGCAATGGGGGCCCTTTCGTTTAGTAAAATTGTCTGAAGGTTAATAGAAATGAAATCTATACACGACCTAACCAAAGGATTGGTATTTAAGTTCAGCATACGACATACACCCCGTTGTTTCACAAAACACAGCAAAGTTTAAAAGGTTCTATAAAAATGATGGGTGCTGAACCACACTTTTGCGATGTGTTTTTTAAAAGGGGGGGTTAAGATATCTGCTTAATGAGTACTCCCTTTTTATGAAAGGTGTCAGTCTGGGTACAGAAATGCGGGGTGTCAGTTGTTATATTTTAAGATTTTTAGGCGGCCAACAGAATATTTTGCTCATATATTTTAATGCACTCATTTTTAATTTGTTTTAAAAAATTTTGTAAAAATAACAACCAAGACCCCCCTTTGTTTTTTTAACTGCTATTAATAACGAATGCGGAACCAGAAACGGTCGCGCCAGAAAAATTTTAAAAGTCGTAGGTTTAATTTAAACAAACCAAGGGAATAATAAGATTAAAAAAATTTAATAATAAAGGGCCCAAATTTTTTGCCGTTAACCCTACCTAATGGTTTTTTAGGGTTTGTCCTAAAAGAAACAATGGTAACTTTAACATTACTCCAAAATTAACAATGGAATCGAAAAAAATGTTGACCTTCAAACCCGAAGAAGAAGAAGTAGGGTACTATTTTGATAAAGAGCTAGCTAAAATGTTAGGCTTTACAATGCCAATCGACCACTCTTTGTTTTTGGTTACCTCAAAAAAACTCTTTGGGGGGAAAATCCGCTCGATCTCATTACATTATTACTCTATGTTCATTTGGGTGACGGGGGCACTGATTAAAACTTATATGATGGAAGGCCCTCAACTGTTTTAAGAGCTTTTCCGTCAGGGAAAGCGCTATTGCGATTTGAATTATACAATTCCCTAAATTTTCTTTTAAAGATTGTTTGTGGGGGGGGCAGATCATTTAATAAAAAAATCAAAACAAAACGGGGGAAAATTAAAAAGTGAAACCGCACATTTTTTTGGAAATAAAATAATAAAATGTACTAAAAAAAAAATGTCGCGGGGGGGCCAGAAGAACGGGAGTTACATTTGCGCTGTGAGGTGTTTAAATTTTGAATTTAAAAACCTTGCAGACTTGCAGACTTTGAAAGAACGGGGATAGGGGCTTTGTAGGGTTTTTGGTAAACAAAGGGTGTATAAAGTAAAAGGTTGCCGACAGCAAAAAATTTCCTAAACAGAACAACGCGCAAATTTGAGGCAAATAATGTTGGCCAGTATGAATATAAAATAGTTCGAAAAATCCCCAAATGGCACTTGAAATATTTTTGAAGGGAATAAAATTTGAATTCATAAGCCCCTTTACATATTTTAGCCCTCAAAAAAGTTTCAGAAAGCTTCAATCTGGCCCCTTTTAAAGTAGTCTTATGCCGGACGAAATAGCGGAAAAAAATTGAAATAACGCCTATGGGGGAAAAAAATACATCCTCCCAGAAAAAAAAACTTGTAAAAAAAGCTTCTACAAAATTAAGTTTTTTCCAAGCAGAAAATTTTGGGGACCGTTCACAAAGATATTTGAAAATTTTTGTCTTTAAAAATGTGGGAAGGGGGTGGGGGTTTTGGGCGTAGTGACTCCCTTTTAAAAAGGAATTAATATTTGCTGGCAAAACTTAACGTTAAAACGCCTTTAACGTTTCCCCGTCGTTCTTTACAATGGTGGGGAAATTTAAAATCATAACAAAAAGCAACAAAATCAATTTGACTTAAATAGAAACAAACTTACAGAATGAAATTTGGGTTAATTTCACTTTTGGGCCCCATGGGTTTTTTATACTGAAAAGTTTTGACGGAGAGTATGTAAAAATAATAACTGGATTAATTAAATTTGTTTAAAACTAGGGGGCAGTTAAAATTTATGATAAAATCCCCCCTTGTTCAATGATTTGTGGCAGACTGGTTGGGGAAAAAAAAATATTTGCCCAGACTTTTTACAAACGTTTATCGTATAATTTTGATATTTGTGATTTTTGTAACACTTAAAAAGGAACAAAGCATATCATGATAGAAAGGTTTTTTTGGACGCATGAGATATTTAGTTAATCCTAGCACAAAATGAGTGAAGTGTTTAGAATACTTTTTTAAAGTGTTTGAAAGGAAAAGCAGACACTCTTTATTTAATACTGTTCAGCAGAAAAAAATATAGTTAAAAAGAGAAACACTTTGTCAAAGCTGGCTTTCAGCGGGGAAAACATATGGATAAGTGGGTGGGTTTTATGCCAGAAAATAATCGGTTTAAAAGACTTAGAGAAAAGTTTTAAAGATGTATGTTATTTAAAATGAAAGAAGAGCTCATTTGAAAAATGTTTTTGGGAAAATGTGTTATCGAAAAAGATCAGGGAAAAAAAACAGGATTTTAAACAAAAATTAAAATCTAAAAAATTTAGTAAATTAGTATAAAAAAAGGCAATCCCC
>JAFLJL010014471.1:5000-7500 GCA_018398815.1 Conus ventricosus | reverse complement strand
TGTGTGTGTGTGTGTGTGTGTGTGGTATGTGCGTGCGTGCGTGCGTGCGTGCATGCGTGTGTGTGTGTGTGTGTTGTTGTTGTTGTTCTTCGATTTAACGTCTTTTCACTTTGAAGTGATATTAGACAGTATATGTGTATGAGTGTGTAGTATGCATGCGTGCTTGCGTGTGTATGTGTGTGTGTGTGTGTGTGTGTGTGTGTGTGTGTGTGTGTGTGTGTGTGTGTGTGTGTGTGTGTGTGTGTGTGTGTGTGTGTGTGTGTGTGTGTGTGCGCGCTTGTGTGTGTGTGCGCGCGCTTGTGTGTGTGTGCGCCTGTGTGTGTGTGTTAAATATTAGTGGAAATACTACATACGAACAATCAACATTAACAAATCAAACTGCAACAGTAAAAAAAAAAAGTCTAAAATACGCAGAAATCATAAAAACGAGCCGACTGGATTTATCATTAAGTTCTGAACAAAGTTCAGAAGAAATACAGGTTCTTGGAAAATGCATTTAGATTCATCTTTTCTGAATTTTGATAGAGCTGATTCAAAACAAGGACAAAAGTACAAAATATGTGTTGTTGTACAACTATCAACAGCCCGCATACACATTGGACGTTTTTTATGAACTTGGTTTTGAAAGCGTTTAACCTAAGTCTGTAAAAAAGTGAAACAATTTTTTTGCGGTGTTTTGGGTGTTTATTGACATTTTTTTGATAAAATGTATAATTTATTAATGAATCCTGTTTTGAAAAATTTTGCGATCGAGCGTTTAAACAACACTTTATTGAAGAATTAGGCTTATGTACTTTGGGAAGCATGTAGTCTTTATATATCTTTTCAAAATTTTCAAAAGAAGCTTTTTGCAATAAAGAGTAACCCTCTTGTAAACTTAAAAGAATGGGAATATCCTTGGATTTAAAAGATTTTTTTGCACCTGCCCGAGCTGTACGATCAGCCCATTCATTTCCAGATATTGAACAATGAGATGGGATCCAACAAAAATCAACTGCGATACCCCTTTATATAAGAACATGAATAAGTACATTAATTTCTGTGATGACTTCAGCCCGGTTTTTCGGATTTGTTGATTCTAAAGCTTGGAGAACTGATTTAGAGTCCACACAAAAGAGTGCACCATAGAAATTGAATGGTGTATCAATGACATACTGAATAGCCATTAAAATTGCTATTAATTCAGCTGTGAAAATGGAGAAGTCCTTACCAAGGTAAAAAGATTTCTCAATTTTTAAAGTGGGGATGACAAAACCACAGCCTGCCTGATTGTCTAATAAAGAACCATCAGTGAAGATTTTTAGATGATTTGGATAAAAATCATTCATATGGGATCTAACTTCATATGCAAGAACATTGATGTTATCACACTTGGACAATTTGGTATAGTTATAATCAAACTTTGCCTTAAAAAGCTCCCAGTTTGGGATGGGACTTATTGGAAAACGCGCAGCTAATTTCTTTTGATTAGTGTTTAATTTTGTCAATAGTTTAGAAGAAAATGTAAGAATAGTTTTATTAGATCGGATACGTTTTGCACGCTTAGGAAAATGAATATCGGACCTAATTTCAAGTTCCATTTGGTTTGAGTTTTGAATGGTAGAGCATCTTAAAATGTATTTAGCACAGGCTAATTTTCGCTGATTATCAAGAGGCAAAACACCTGCTTCATGGTAAGATCCTATGATGGAACCATGAAATGGAACGCCAAGGGCTATTCTATATGCTTTACAATCTATGCTCCGCAGTTTTTTTAATAGATATTTTGGAGCACTAAAGAAAACCTCTTGTGCATACGACAATTTAGATCTAACTAAAGCAGAGGACAAATGAATTAATGTATTTGTGTCTTGACCCCAGCTTTGTTTGCTTATGACTTTTAGAAGGTTCAATGACTTTCTTGCTTGATTTACAGCATGTTCTAAATGCAGGTTCCAAGAGAGTTTAGACGTTATATAAACACCAAGAAATTTATATTTGAAGCGTATTTAAGTGTGATGTTGTTAACTTTGAATTCTGGGGCATTGTGAACAAATCCACTTGCATCGAATAGCACCATGTGAGATTTTTGAGGTGATAAGCTTAAACCATTTTCAGACATATATATAGCAATATTATCTAGATCACATTGATATGCTCTTTTTATAAAATTTATAGACCTTTTTTATGTTTTCTTTTTTAAAGTAACATTCATCCACAAACAGATATCATCGGCATACTGAATGAAATTACTTTTTTTTTTGAAATAGATATGGGTAAATCGTAAGTTAGGATATTAAATAGAATAGGAGCAATAACAGAGCCTTGAGGGATACCCATATCAAGGAATCTTTTAGAGGAATAAATGTGACCAATTCTTGTTTGGATACTTCTGTTGGCAAGAATGTTTTAACATAGTCATAGATATGGCCAGAAAGCCCAACCGTTTTTAACTTGTATAGTAATCGTTCATGCCAAACCTGATCGTATGCCTTTTTATATCAAAGAATGTGGCAAGAAC